>JANTPZ010153655.1:8382-19258 GCA_025593235.1 Vachellia pachyceras | reverse complement strand
ATAATGAAGAAAGAGAAAAGAAATATAGGAGAAATGGTGTTTGATGAGATGTGGAGATTTGTGCACTCAGGATCAAAGAGGATGATAGTGCCATATCCCTCTTTGGTTTCCTTTATTTTGAAAAATCTCAAAATTTGGTACATTTTGGATAAAGTGGTTGAGCCAACTTCATTTGGAGAAGCCCATCTTCGAAGAATGAATATAACCATTGAAAATCCACAAGTACAGGCCAAACAGAGAAAGAGAAGGGCTACTTCTGCTGCTTCACAAGGTCAAGATGAAGCTCAGTCCTCTGCTCCTCCTTAACCCTCTTCTGCCCCATCATTTGCTAGTGCTGCTATCCAACAGTACTTGGAAACTGAATTTAGAACCATGGGTTTGTAGCCACTTTCAGAGCCAACACTGAGGCATATCTTAAAAGTGCATTACAGGCTGCCAATGATCATTTCACTGGCAAGACTTTGGATATTGCAGTCACTAAAATGGTTGAGGACCTTTCTCAGTTCAAGGCTGTCATTTTGGAGAAATTTGATGATTTACAAAGCAAGGTGACTGGGTTGGACAGTAGGATGCTTTCTATTGAAGAATTTATCAGAGAATCTCAAGCATCCACTTCTGCTCCTCCTCCTCACCAGCACCCTCACCTGAGGATCCTTCTCCTGAAGCTGTGCTTGCCATGATTGATTTTTCCTCTTCTTTTCTCCATCCAGATCCTCAGCCTACACCTGCTCCTCAAGTTCCATCACCACCTCCTTCTGATCCACCTACAACCTCTGCTGATCCTCAGCCCATCAGTGCTGACCCTCAGCCTGATATACCTCCATCCACCACTGATGCTCCACCCTCTCCCTCTCACTGACCCTTCTTGTTGATGACAAAAAGGGGGAGAAGAAATCAGAATCTGTCATGCTTTTGTATATCTGTCTTGTATATTTCATTTTTTTAACTGCTTTTGTACTCTTGATTAACTATGATGATTCAGTTATGAGAAGTTATTTCAAGATATCATGCTTATCATTATGACTAATCTGTTTTGATGCTCTTAGGTTTTATTTCAATCTCAAAATTCTGATTCATGGTTTTGTCATCATCAAAAAGGGGGAGAATGTTGATACCTTGTTTTGATGATAACAAAATTGTATTAAGAGATTGCAAAATGATTTTTTGAATCAAAAGTTTTGAGTATTGAATAAGTACTTCATAAAGATACTCAAGTGTTTTTGTCAAAATATTGACAGTGCTCGAGCATTGAAATCAGTGCTCTCAGGCAACACTTCAAGTATTGACATGAAGTATTGTCATTACTCGAGTGTTGGAGTGTAGTACTCGAGCACTGTGTTTTGAAAAGGAGTTTTTAAGTTATGCTCTGAGTGAACACTGCAAGTATTGGCTGACAGCAGAGCCAATGCTCGAGCACTAGGTTTCAAGTACTCGAGCATTGAGGTTTTGAAAGCACTCTAAGTCAACACTCCAAGTATTGGCTGAAAGTATTGCCAATACTCGACTACTGGTTTTCAGCACTGAGTGTTAACTATTTTTTCTCAACACTGTCAGACAACACTTCCAGCATTGGCTGACAGCATAGCCAACACTCGAGCACTGTGTCTTGGACTGTTTTACGTGAGGATTCCAGAAATGTGGTTAGTGTTTGAAAATTCATCCATCTGCATCGAAAAAGGGCGAGCAATTTTTCCAGCCAATTTTGGTCAGAAAGAATGAGCATTTTTCACAGTCTCAGAATTGGATGGAAGCTTCCTCTAATGCTCAGTTTTGCCTGGTGTTTCCGGAAATGTGGTCAGTTTTTTAAAATTCATCATTTGGCAACGAAAAGGAGATAGAGCTCTTTGTTCCGGCCAGTTTTGGTAAGAAAGAGTGACAACTTTTCAATGTCTCGAAATTGCATGGTAGCATTATCTCTTTCACAGTTTTGCACGACGACGCAAGGAATGTGGTTCTTTTCTTGAAATACATCCATTTGCATGGAAAAGGAGCCACCTTGTTTGCTGGCCTGTTTCGGTCACAAAAGAACACAATTTTTTCACTTTGTCACAATTGCTTCAAAACTTCTTCTATTGGATAATTTTACTTGAGGGTTTCAGAAATGTGGTTAGTGTTTGAAAATTCATCCATCTACATCGAAAAGGGGCGGGCACTTTTTTCCGGCCTGTTTTGGTCAGAAAGAATGAGCATTTTTCACAGTCTCAGAATTGGATGGAAGTATCCTCTATTGCTGAGTTTTGCATTGTGTTTCCGGAAATGTGGTCAGTTTTTTAAAATTCATCATTTGGCAACAAAAAGGAGAGAGAGCTCTTTGTTTCGGCCAGTTTTAGTCAGAAAGAGTGACAACTTTTCACTGCCTCGGAATTGCAGGGAAGCATTATCTCTTCCACAGTTTTGCACGACGATGCCAGGAATGTGGTTTGTTTTTTTCGAAATACATCCATTTGCATGGAAAAGGAGCCACCTTGTTTACTGGCATGTTTCGGTCGAGAAAGAAAGCAAGTTTTTCACTTTGTCACAATTGCTTGAAAACTTCCTCTATTGGACAGTTTTACTTGAGGGTTCCAGAAATGTGGCTAGCATTTGAAAATTCATCCATCTGCATTGAAAATGGGCGAGCACTTTTTTCCTGCTAGTTTTGGTCAGAAAGAATTAAAATTTTTCACTCTCTCAGAATTGGATGGAAGCATCCTCTATTATTCAGTTTTGCGAACGAAACGGGCCGAGAAACAAGCTGGCTCTTTTTCCATGCAAATGGATGTTTTTTAAGGAACGAACCACATTCCTGGAATCATCGTACAAAACAGTGGAAGAGATAAAGTTTCCACGCAATAATGAGATAGTGAAAATTGTCAGTCTTTCTGACCAAAACCGGCCGGAAGAAAGAGTTCTCTCTTTTTGTTGCCAAATGATGAATTTTCGAAAACTAACCACATTTGTGGAATCACCATGCAAAACACAGCGATAGAGGAAGCTTCCATCGAATTCTGAGACAGTGAAAAATTTTCTCTCTTTCTGACCAAAACAGGCCGGAAAAAAGTGCTGGCCCTTTCCGGTGCAGATGGATGAATTTTCAAACACTAACCACATTTCTGGAATCCTCATGTAAAACTGTCCAAGAGAGGAAGTTTTCAAGCAATTGTGAGATTGTGAAAAACTTTCGTTCTTTTGTGAACCGAACGGGTCGGTAAACAAGGTGGCTCTTTTTGCATCCAAATGGATGTTTTTTAAGGAACGAACCACATTCCTGGAATAACACAGTGGAAGAGATAAAGTTTCCATGCAATTCTGAGACAGTGAAAAGTTGTCACTCTTTCTAACCAAAACTGGCCGAAAAAAAGAGTTCTCTCTTTTTGTTGCCAAATGATGAATTTTCAAAAACTAACCATATTTATGGAATCACCATGCAAAACTGAGCGATAGAGGAAGCTTCCATCGAATTATGAGACAGTGAAAAATTTTCATTCATTCTGACCAAAATAGGCCGGAAAAAAGTGCTGGCCCTTTTCGATGCAGATGGATGAATTTTAAAACACTAACCACATTTCTGGAATCCTCACACAAAACTTTCAAAGAGAGGAAGTTTACAAGCAATTGTGAGATTGTGAAAAACTTTTGTTCTTTTGCGACCGAAATGGGCCGGTAAAGAAGGTGGCTCCTTTTCCATGAAAAATGTTTTTTAAGGAACGAACCACATTCCTGGAATCATCGTGTAAAACAGTGGAAGAGATAAAGTTTTCACGCAATTCTGAGACAGTGAAAAGTTGTCACTCTTTTCTGCCCAAAATTGGCCGGAACAAAGAGCTCTGTCTTTTTGTTGCCAAATGATGAATTTTCAAATACTAACCACATTTCTAAAATCTGCATGCATAACTCAGCTGTAGAGGAAGCTTCCTTCGAATTATGAGACAGTGAAAAATTTTCATTCTTTCTGACCAAAACAAGCCGAAAATAAGAGCTGGCCCTTTTCGATGCAGATGAATGAATTTTCAAACACTAATCACATTTCTGGAATCCTCACGCAAAACTGTCCAAGAGAGGAAGTTTTCAAGCAATTGTGAGATTGTGAAAAACTTTCGTTCTTTTGCGACCGAAACTAGCCGGTAAACAAGGTAGCTCTTTTTCCATGCAAATGGATGTTTTTTAAGGAATGAACAACATTCCTAGAATCATCGTGCAAAACAGTGGAAGAGAAAAAGTTTCTATGCAATAATGAGACTGTGAAAAGTTGACACTCTTTCTGACCAAAACTGGCCGGAACAAAGAGCTCTCTCCTTTTTGTTGCCAAATGATGAATTTTATAAAAGAATCACATTTATGGAATCACCATGAATGATTCGATCCAGCATGACGCATCAAATTCAAATGAGCCTTTGCAAATTTCAAGTGGTCCAATCAAAGGAGCTAAAAACGTCACTAATCTCATTTGGAGCTGAATGGAGCTGCGAATCAAGTTTTGGGCTTAGAGACATGAAACTGAAAAGCATGGGTCAAGTACTTCACATGGGTGGACTCATTCGGGCCTATATAAGCACATTTTGGGTTTTAAATGATGATCATATTTTATGGCTTTTATTTACACGAAAATTTGACTTTTGAATTTCCTTCTTTTAAGAGTTTCCATTTTAAATTAGATTTCAGATTTGCATTTACTGCAAATTAGGTAACTTTTGAGTTTCCTGTTTTTAAGAGTTTCCTTTTTGCATTTGCTGCAAATTAGGTGACTTTGAGTTTACTTTTTCTAATAGTTCCTTTTTTTGAATTTGAGTTTAATATTTGCAATTAATGAAATTAGGTCAAATTTGTGAGTTTCATCTAAATACTTTGTAATGCCTCTTTTGACGGCAGACTTGGATTTTGAATGAAAGTTTGCATGTTTATGCACTTGGAGAGGATTCTCTCTAGGGTTCTTTTCAGAACTAACAAACTTATCAAGGCTTGATCAACCTTGTGGCGTCTTCCAACACTTAGGGTCCTTGTTCTTCCGTGTTCAAGGGTTCAAGTGGATCGTTGACCTCTTTTAGCTTTCTTGGGTTGCGTATATTTTAGATTTGTTGTGGGTTCTTGGGAACTTTCCCTAGTGGGTTCGTACCAATGAATAACTCAGTAATAGAGGAAGCTTCCATCGAATTCTGAGACTGAAAAATTTTCATTCATTCTGACCAAAACAGGCCGTAAAAAAGAGCTGGCCCTTTTCAATGTAGATGGATGAATTTTCAAACAATAACCTCATTTCTAGAATCCTCACGCAAAACTGTCCAAGGGAGGAAGTTTTCAAGCAATTGTGAGATTGTGAAAAACTTTCGTTCTTTTGCTACCAAAACTGGCCGGTAAACAGGGTGGCTCCTTTTCCATGCAAATTGATGTATTTTAAGAAACGAAGCACATTCCTAGCATCATCGTGCAAAACTGTGGAAGAGACAAAGTTTCCATGCAATTCTGAGACGGTGAAAAGTTGTCACTCATTCTGCCCACAACTGGCCGTAACTGGTTCGAACCCAAAGGGAAAGATCCCAAGAACCACAGCCAATCTAAAATATACGCAACCCAAGAAAGCTAAACAGAGGTCAACGATCCACTTGAACCCTTGAACACGGAAGAAAAAGGACCCTAAATGTTGGAAGATGTCACAAGGTTGATCAAGCCTTGATAAGTTTGTTAGTCTGAAAAGAACCCTAGAGAGAATCCTCTCAAAGTGCATAAAAATGCAATCTTTCATTCAATATCCGAGTCTCCGTCAAAAGAGGCGTTAGAAAGTATTTAGATGAAACTAACAAATCTGACCTAATTTGCATTAATTGCAAATATTAATGTCTAATTAAAATGGACACTCTCAAGAAAAAAGGAAAGTCAACTGTTACCTAATTTGCAATGAATGCAAAGAATGAAACTCTTAAGAAAAGGAAACTAGAAAGTTACCTAATTTGCGGTAATTGCAAATAAGGAAACTCTTAAAACAGGAAACTCCAAAAGTCAAATCTGCCAACTAGTAAGTAATTTTCGTGCAAATAAAAGCCATAAAATATTATCATCATTTAAAGCCCAAAATGTGCTTATTTAGGCCCAAATGAGTCCTCCCATGTGAAGTACTTGGCCCAAGCTCTTTTGTTTCACGTCTCTAAGCCCAAAACTTGATCCGCACTCCATTGTCAGCCCAAATGAGATTAGTGACATTTTTAGCTTTTCCATCCAGATCTGATCCAATTGCCATTTGCTTTGTTCATGTCTCCTGCACTAGCCCATTTAATGCTTCTTTAATATTTTTGGATCTTGCCCTTGTAATTGGACCACTTGGAATTTGCAATGGATCACTTGAATTCAAAGAGTCAGCACCACTTGGAATTTGCAATGGATCACTTGAATTCAAAGAGTCAGCTTGCTGATCCGCATCATTCCCTCTCTCCTCAAAAGGATTCATCCTCGAATCATCACCTACATCAAATGGAGATAAATCAGCCACATTAAAAGTAGTACTAACATTATACTAGGCAAATCAATCTTATAAGCATTATCATTTATTCTTTCAAGCACTTGAAATGGACCATCTCCTCTGGGAGCCAATTTTGATTTTCTTTAAGCTGAAAATCTTTCTTTTCTCATTTGCACTCACACCCAATCTCCAGGTTCAAAAAGGACACGCCTTCTTCCTTTGTTGGCCTTGAATGCATATTGCTCATTTTTCTTTTCGATTTGCTGTCTCACACGCTCATGAAGTTGCTACACCATTTCAGCTTTCTTTTTCCCAAGACTTGCCCTCTCATCAATAGGCAATGGCAATAAATCCAAAGGGGTTAATGGGTTAAAACCATACACAATTTCAAATGGAGAATAATCAGTAGATGAATGCACACTCCTATTATATGCAAATTCAATGAATGGTAAGCAATCTTCCCAATTTTTCAAGTTCTTCTGAATCACAACTATAAGCAATTGAGACAAAGTTCTATTAACAACTTCAGTTTGTGGATGACAAGCAGTAGAGAACAACAATTTAGTACCAAGCTTACCCCAAGCTTACCCCACATGACTCTCCAAAAATGACTCAAGAATTTTGTATCCCTGTCAGAAACAATACTTTTAGGAACACCATGGAGTCTCACAATTTCTTTCAAGAACAAATCAGTAATATATGTGGCATCATCAATTTTATGGCATGCAATGAAATGTGCCATTTTTGAAAATCTATCAACAACCACAAATATGGAATCCATTTGTCTTTTTGACCTAGGTAAACCCAAAACAAAATCCATAGAGATATCAACCCAAGGTTCACTAGGCACAGGTAAAGGGTATACGTTCATGTGGCAAAACTCTAGATTTAGCCTTTTTACATATTATACATTTAGCACATATTCTTTCCACATTATGTCTCATTTTAGGCCAAAAGAAATGCTCATGCAAAACATCTAAAGTCTTTTTCACACCGAAGTGACCCATTAATCCTCCTCCATGTGCTTCTCTCACTAGCAATTCACGCAATGAACATTGAGGCACACATAACTTATTTTCCTTAAACAAGTACCCCTCAACTCTATAAAATTTTTCAAACGCTTTCTTTTCACAAGCAAGAAAAGGTTTAGAAAAATCAGCATCATTTGCATACAACTCCTTGATATAATCAAAGCCAAGCAATCTAGTACTAAGAGAAGAAAGAAGAGTATACCTTCTTAACAATGCATCAGCAACCACATTTTCTTTACCTTTCTTATATTTGATTGCATATGGGAATATCTCAATAAATTCCAGCCACCTTGCATGTCTCTTGTTCAGCTTGCTTTGTCCTTTAATATGCTTCAAGGATTGATGATAAGTGTGAATCACAAACTGTCTTGGCCAAAGGTAGTGTTGCCAATTCTCCAATGCTCGTTTAAGTGCATAGAGCTCTTTGTCATAGGTTGGGTATTTCAAGGCTGCTCCATTTAGCTTTTCATTAAAATAAGCAATTAGCTTCCCTTCGTGCATTAGCACAGCTCCTATCCCAACTCCAGATGCATCGCATTCAATCTTAAAAGCAGTTTTCCACTTTCTTAACATATCCCTTTTCCATGAGCTCTTTGATGCGCAATAGGGAAAGATCCCAAGAACCCACAGCCAATCCAAATATACGCACCCCAAGAACGCTAAACAAAGGTTGATGATCCACTTGAACCCTTGAGCACGGAAGAACAAGGACCCGAAGTGTTGGAAGACGCCACAAGGTTGATCAAGCCTTGATAAGTCGTTAGTTCAATGAAGAACCCTAGAGAGAATCCTCTCTTAAGAAGCAACTTGCACAATGCAAAGTTTATGATAATCTCCAATCTAATCCGTCTGCCTCAGAATGTGCATTACAATGTATTTATAAAGGTTACATTCTGAAATTCTAAAGGACAAAATGCAATCTAAAATCTAGGAAGATAAAATTCAAATTTCAAAATAGTATCTATCCTAAAATCTAGATAGATACTATCTTAAAATTTAGCTGATTTGAAATTCAAATTACAAATTTTCGCATAAATTAAATAAGCAATAACTAATCAGAATTTTAGACCCAAAATGTGATTATTTATGCCAGAATGAGTCCTCCTATGTATAGCCCATGGTCCAAGCCCTTTCATTTGAAGCCTCCAAGCCCAAAATAGGATATGCAAGTCCATTTTCAGCCCAAATCAAGTTAATGACGTACTTGGAGTCTTCTTCCTCTTTTGTTGATCCAAATGCCATTTGTTTTGTGAGAACCTCTTGCACAAGCCCATTTAATGCTTCCTTAATTCTCTTGGCTCTTGCTCTTGTGATTGGTCCACTTGGAATTTGTAGAGGCTCTTTTGAATTTGATAAATCAGCTTACTGGATCGCATCACTCTTCCACTTGCCTTTGAAGCTCCTTTGTTTCCTCAGGATTGCTCCTATATGCTGGCCTATTAGGTACGAAATCAATTTGATGCTCAATTCCTCTAATAGGTGGTAAGCCAGGTGGAATTTCTTCAAGGAATACATCAACGAAGTCCTGCAACAAAGAAACCACAACACTAGGAAAAGACGAGTGAACTTCATTAGTGTTCAAAAATGATTCCTTGTAAACAATGAGAAGCACTTGTGCTTCATCAAGAAAAGCACTCCTCACTTCACTTTCTTTTGCACAAAAGCTCACTTTCTTCTTCTCTTTTCTCTCCCTGAACTTTCTGATTTTCTCTCCTTTTCACCCTCATTTCTTTTTGACATTTCTCTCTCATTTTTCTCATTTTCTATATCACTGTTTTTCTTGTCTCTCTCTCTTTTCATCTTGAGTTGATCCTCATGCACTTGTTTCAGAGTCAATGGAACTAGAGTAATGGGCTTGCCGTTCATCACAAAAGAATATCTATTTGTAAACCCATCCTTCTTTACCCTTCTATCAAACTCCCAAGGTCTTCCCAAAAGTAAATGTCCAGCATGCATAGGAACAACATCACACAGTATCTGATCATTATACTTTCCAATTGCAAAAGACACAAGAACTTGTTTATCAACTTTCATTTCCCTGCATTAATTCAACCATTGCAGCTTGTATGGTTTAGGGTGCCTCTTGGTAGGCAGATTCAATTTTTCAACCAATGTAGTGCTTGCAACATTTGTTACACTCCCACCATCAATGATCAAACTACAAACCTTATTATTAATAAGGCAGCGAGTATGGAAGATGTTTTCCCTTTGCTCATTCATCTCATCTTCCTTCACTTGACAATTTAAAGCTCTCCAACAACAAGGCATTCTCCTTCCATAGCATATTCAATTCCATCATCACTAGCATCTTCAAGTAAGGGCATAGAATCATCATCACTTTCACTTTCAGTCACAACTTCATTATTTTTCAAAATCATGACTCTCTTGTTGGGGCATTGAGAAGCTATATGACTTGTACCCAAACACTTGAAACATTTTATATCTCCATTTCTAGAAGTTTGGGAATCAGATTTACCTTACTCTTTGATGAGGCTTCTTCTTTACCTTTAATGGTCTCCTTAGGGATAACTTTATCTCCTTTACTCCAATTCTGCTTTTGTGAGGAGCTTGACCCAAGATGGAATTTTTAAGATTCCTTTCGCTTGAGTTGATTCTCCTCCTTAATTACCATGTGCACCATATCTTCTAACTCCACATAATGATGCAGCTCCACTATGTCAGCAATCTCTTTGTTTAGGCCATTCAGAAAACAAGCCATTGTAGCCTCTCTATCTTCTTGAACATTAGCTCTTATCAAAGCTAACTCCATCTCTTTATAAAATTCATCCACACTCTTAGAGCCTTGTGAAAGGGTCTGCAACCTTTGATAAAGCTCCCTATAATAATGGTTAGGAATAAATCTCCTCGGCATAAGGGTTTTCATCTCTCTCCATGTTGCTATAGGTCTTTTACCATTATTCCTCCTGTTAATGCCCAATTTATCCCACCAAACAATGGCATAATTAGTGAATTCTGTGGCTGCCAACTTCACCTTTTTAGCCTCAGAATAATTATGGCACTCAAAGAGCATCTCTATCTTCTTCTCCCACTCTAAATATGCTTCAGAATCACTCTTACCTTGAAAAGGTGCTATCTTCATTTTGATACTCCCAAGGTTCCCATCAACTCTATTTATCTCCAAAGGAATATTTCTACCATGTCTCCTATACCTATCTCCTCCATGCCTATTTCCTTTCACTTCAAATTCAGATCCAAATTCTTCCTCACTAGCACCACTAGCTCTATCATTTTCATATTCAAATTCATCCATAGAATCTTCTTTTCCCCTCTCATGCCTTCTAGGATTTGATCGCCCTCTTTGCAGATTTGCAATTCTTTCATCTTGCCTATCCATCCTATCCCTTAACTCCCCAAAAATCACATTCATACGGGCAAATTGTTGGTGCATTGACCT
>JANTPZ010153650.1:0-18156 GCA_025593235.1 Vachellia pachyceras | reverse complement strand
ATTTTTGTAAATTTGGAAAACATGAAGAATTGGGGGAGGTGCTGCCCAATTTTCTTCTAGACATAGGAGAGCTAGAATCAAGCTTTATCATGCATGAACGTGAGCTTGAGCATAAGAATATGATGATAGAAGTATTGGAAGTTGAAAAGTCATGTTGTTGGTTATTTGGGTATGTGTTTCGGTCTGACTGGAATCTGATGAAAATGAATTATTTTGATGATTTTGATCCTTCCAATGGTTTCATAAGGCAAAATTTTGTAGGTATACAAGTGTTCATGATTTTTAGATGCTTGTATATGAATATGGAATTTTTGGAAGTTAAAGAGTAAGGGCTGTGAAATTCATTTTTCAGAGGCAGTGTAATTGTAACGTGATTTTGTGTGGTCAAATGTTGTCCAATGACCATGAAACTTTCCAGAATTAAAGTAGACTTATCAAGCTACAATTTGATAGGTCATATGGGTTAATTGGACTTGTGTACTAGGAGATATGAATTTTTGAAATTGTGTCCTGTTTCTGGAATGAAATCTGGAACAGTTTGTATTTGAAGAAATTATGGGAATGATATGGTTGTGGTGACCAAAATGGAGTATTTTTATATGAAACTATACTGAAAGAGCTTCACATAGGAATTTGAACCACCCCAATTGGATGTCTATAGAATTAATTATGATTTTTCAAAGTTTAGTCAACATGCTGACAGCTTTTGATTACCATGCGAATTTGAGAAAGAAAGTGACCCGATGTAATGTAAGAACTCCAAGGGAGAAAGTAAGCTTTTAGAGCTAATTTGGCCAATTTGGCATTCACTTTTAATGACTTTAATAATGTCATTACTTATCTAGGGCCATAAAGTGACAAAGAAAAAGCTATGGTTAGAAGATCAAGGTACTTAAGGAGGAGGCAAAGTCTAAAAGGTAGTGAACTTACTTACTTGTATATGTGTGATGTTTATGTTATGCATTGATTTGCTATATTGCTTTGCTAGATTATGTGAAGCATGTATGAATGAATGAAGCTCTATTTTTAATTATTTTTACTATGGCCATAAGTACATTACACAAAACATTGAGCACGCAACATTTCATTATGTGAACATGAGCCTATGTAAGGCAAGCATCTCATGCACTAGCACTCATCCTACATGCATTGTTTGTAATGTTTGCTACTGGGATTCCTCGAATCTCACCCTCCTCCATTAACCATTTTAGGTACGAGTGCATATAAGGAGAAAGTTTATGAAGTTTAAAGCAACGAATATGACATGATTATGTATATGGAATTATGTTGTAATTATGTAGACATTTTGAGAATTTCCTATGCTATGTAATATGTGATGTGGACCCTACATGTAAGGTTGATATATGATAGCTAAGAATTCCTAAATGTATGATCAAACATGATTAAGAAAGGATTAGAAGTTAGGGTTTCAAAAAGATGAAGTTTGAAAATGATAAGTTTGACTTTTTATCAAAGTGAAGTTGGTCAAACCCCTAACTTTGACCTGTTTTAAAGTAGGGTAAATGAACTCCAATTGCGCTGATATTTTACAGAAAAATAGTTGGCATTGTAATCTTTAAAACAAACCAAATAACAACGGATTTGGAGTTTTAGAAAGTTATGATGTTCTAACTTTTGAAGAAAATCACTGAAAAACCTGGGAAAATAGAAAAATGACTAAATGAACAGTACTTTTTCACGAAGTAAACTGTATCATTTGGACAAGATAATGACTCAATGAGTATTTTTACCTTATAGAAGAACTTATAAGCTTAAAATAGAAACTGGAAGCACTCAATTTTGATTTTTCTAGAATTAGTTATGAATTTTCAAAGTTGGCCAAAAACTCTGTGAATAGTGACGTGAATAGTAACCCTAAACTTGAAAATTTTATTTTTCACTCTTTGGTTACTCTAAGTCACTAAAGGCCTAAAGGTGCTTCCAAATGGATTTAAAATGAAGCTAAAGATAAAGATTAAGGAGTGTTACAGGCGTGGACTACACCATCCGAAACAAGGCGACACGCGGAGTCTGACACGATAGTTCGTGTCACGTTCCGGTGGTTCCATGGTGGCGCGTGGACCACACGGGCCACCACCCGAGAGTGAGATTTGTCTGATTTTTTAATTCTTTTCAGGATTTAATCTTCTTTGGGCACGTGCAGGAGCGCATGTGTAACACACCTTAGCTAACCCCTTTAGCTTCATTTTATATCACTATGGAACCATTCTTGGGCCTTGAATAGCTTAAAAAGTCAAAAGAAATCAAATCTGAAAATTTGATTTTTAAAAATTACTATTCACAAAATTTTGGCCCAATTTTGAAAATTCATAACTAATTGTAGAAAAATCGAAATCGGGTGGTTCCAATTTCTATTTGAAGCTTACAAGATCCTCTACAAGCAAAAAAATACTCATTGGGTCAGAAACGTGCCCATTTAAATCATTTCATTACACAAAGTTGCATTGTTCATTTGGTAATTTTCTATTTTCCCAGGTTTTTCTGTGATTTTTTGCCAACTTTGGAACATCATAACTTTTCGTTCAAAACTCTAAATTCAGTGTTCTATAGCTCATTTTAAAGCTTGCAATGTGAAATATTTTTTTGGAAAAATTCAACACATTTGGACTTCATTTACCTTATTTCACGTCAACTCAAAGTTGGGGTTTTGACCAACTTTACTTTCACTTTTGTGGAGTTTTGCCATTCTCATTTCCTTTCTTCTTGGCATGCTTGCTTGGTTACTCCTTTTCATTATAATTAATAATGCATTAACATATATCTAAGGCATGATTTAACATTTTCTAATATCCCTTATGTAGGAGTTTAATTTACGTAAAATACATATCATAAACCCAAATGTAATTAAGCTACATAACCAACATTCATCCAAAAGAGGCATAAACTTGCTTCATACATCAATATGCTTTCTCCTTACCCTTGTATGAACTTCCACCTACATGGTTGGTTGGGGGATAATGAGATTTTTGGAAATCTCAATAGCAAAACTTTCCAACACACTTTATAAAATTGCATGACAACTTTCAATATAAGTGTGAATTCATAAAAGTGCAACATGTAACAATTAAATGCATATGGCCATAGCACACAAAACCAAATATTGACACTTTCAATCATCATAAATTTTCAATACAAGTCATGTATAAATTCATACACATTTTCAAAGCAATTTAGCTTAAGGTTAGAGAGTTTTGCTAGCTTTAGCTCTTAATGTTTCTCTTAAATTTGATGCTTTCTTGATCACATGAGAAATTAATTCCTTGCACCAAACTCTTTCATACATAATGCACAACATCATGGCCATTAAGTATAATCCATTTCAAGGCAAGAATCAATATAAAACTCTATAAAACTTCCTCTTGAACTTCCTTGCTCCTTAGAGCATTTAAACTTATTTTATTGGTTTTTAATGCTTCCTAATTCCTTGGCTCACTTTATCCCTACACAATTTCTCATTTTAAAGCCAATGGAAGCATTAAAATCATCAAAAACACACTCCTTCCTGCACTTTCCTGATTTGCACGAAATTCTCCAAAAATTGCCAAAACATTATTTTTCAAACGTTCTTAACATATAATGACATATTCTTAATCCCAAAACACTTCTCATGCATTATTTAGCTCAAACACAAATCTTCCTCATCAAATATAAAATTGGACAGCACCTCCCCTTAGGGTTTGAGATTCCAAAAATTCATACAGCCATCAAACCCAAGCAATATATACATCAATCTACTCCTTATCATTCAAGGAGTGTTTTGCAACCTTTAATTTCTTCTAAATCCCTCTCTTTCTCACTTTCACCATCATGAACCCTAACTTTCAATCTTGAGAAAGAGGGGTTTAATCAAGAAATTAATCCATGGAAAAGGTAGAGGAGGTTGCAAGGATCAAGAATATGTATAGGTTTGGGTGGTTTAATTTAGCTTCTTACCTTGCGAGTTCTTGAAACTTTTCCCTTCTTCCAAGGCTGAAAATGGCGTCACTTTTGCTCTCTTTTTGCTGGTGGAATTTCGTTTTTGAAGGCTGGAAGAAGAGGCCAAAATCTGATTTATTAAATCCCTTATAATGGAATGGATGGCTAAGATTTAATTTTACTTAAGGAGGTTAATCTAAAGGCCACGATTTCACTACCTCTTTCACATATGCTTAATTCTCATTGGTCTTCATAAAGTGATAATAATGGCTGCACATGGGGTAAAAATCTGGTTGTAACCTTGGTTACACTAACCAAACCGGTTACCATTTGGTTACTTCTAACGATTACAACTTTCACCGGTAAAAGTAACTTAATTCCAATAAATCTTTTTCCACTTTTCTGGAGATGTTTTATTCCTCTTTTAATCTCCATAATTCATTTACTAATATGGCAAAATATTTTCCCAAAAATACCCTTAAAATTCGTCCAAAAATAACAGGGTAATTTTATTCTGCCGAAAATCCCCAAAAACGCATTTCCGACGGGCAATTAACTTTTAGGGCATTAAAAATTTCTATTATTTTCACTGATACTTTAGCCCTTTTCCTTTCATCAAATTGCCCTCCAGATTATCTAAAATTAATTTTTGAATAAAATTATATTTTCAGGATTTTCTGGCCTTTTTCCTTAAAATCGGGAAATTCGCCTTAATCGTATATCGGACAATAATTTTATTAATTACTATAAAATTCACTTTATTTTCCTGTGCTCTAAACTCAACTGATTGAGGTCTCCTAGGACCTCAAATAATTATTTTTAGCCGATTTACCTTCAAAATTCTCTAAACAGAGACCTAGGCTGCATTTTGACAATCTGTCAAATCTCAATTGATCAGTGAAAAAGGTAGCAAAGTTTTCTAACTCTATCTAACATTATTGTAAAATGATCCTAATGATATGCATGACTTGATTATATTTATGACATTGTTGAAATGTGTTTATGAGTGATATTATGCTATGGCCATATGCATTGATATGTGCTTGGTACACATTTTACATTGTTACACATTTCTTTATGAACTTAAAGCATGCCATGCAATTATATATATATATATATATGTTAGTAAGCTTTGCTATTGTGATTTCCAAAAATCTCACTCTTCCCCACTAAACAATTTTTAGGTACAAGTTCTTTAAAGGGTAAGGAGAAAATGCATGATGTATGAAGCAAGGATTTTCATGGTTATGTATATTAAATCATGTTATAATTATGTGGACATTTTGAGTATTACATATGTTATGTAACATGTGATATGAACCTATGTATGTTTGGTTGATATGTGATGGTTAAGGACTCCTAATTGCATGTTCAAACATGATTAAAAGAGGTTTAAGAGTTAGGGTTTTAAATGGAGAGGTTTGAAAATGAAAAGTTTGACTAATTGTCAAAGTGAAGTTGGTCAAACCCTTAACTTTGACCTGTCGAGAAACAGAGTAAATGGACTCCAAATGAGTTGAAATTTTCCAGAAAAGGAGTTCACATTGCAATCTTTAAAACAAGCCAAAGAATACGGAATTTGGAGTTTTTTTACAGAAAGTTATGATGTTCCAAGGTTTGAAGAAAATCACTGAAAAACCTGGAAAAAATGAAAATTGCCAAATGAACAGTACATTTTCACGCATTAAACTGTATCGATTGGGCAAGATAATGACCCAATGAGTATTTTTCCCATGTAGAGAAAATTATAAGCTTCAAATAGAAATTGGAAGCACTGAATTTCGATTTTTCTAAAATTAGTTATGAATTTTCAAATTGGTCCAAAAAGCTGTGAATAGTAACTTTCAAAAGTTGAAAGTTTTCAATTTGAACCTTTTGGACTTTTTGATCAAATTGAGGCTTCCCTTTGGTTCCAAACCAACATAAAATGAAGCTAAAGGCAAGGTTAAGGTGTGTTACAACAACCTTTTGGATCGATTCAATAAAAAGAACAACAAGATTTATGCTAAACAAAAAAGCTATACTTTAGAAGACTGTGGAAACAAATCGTCGACTATTGTATTACAAATATTTAAAGATGTATTGTACTTTAGATTTGTGTGTTTTTCCTCTATGTTTTAGTAATGTGTTAAGAACATGATGTGGTGTACTGTTAAGCCTTAATGTATTGTGAAATGTGACATGTTTAGTTTATGTGAATCATTATCAAATAGTTATTGTACTTCACATTATATGTCACTATCATACACCTTTTGATAAGTGGGAGCTTTTGGAAAACTAGACTTCTAAAATTTAGTGATTTAAGAAGTGCTTATATAAAATTCTTAAAAGAAAATAATGTAGTTACTAATGTTTGTGTGATGGGAGGTACAAACGTATTCTCCTGATCACAGATCTAGAGATGAAATTATCTTCTTGTCAAGAATAATATAATTATAAGACATTGTATACTGCGTTGTGCTACATAATCGTTAAAAACTCAGCTCTATAAGAAATCATTTGTTGATAAAATACCTTGTTACCTCACACTTGGAAATGGCAACAAAAGGCACAATTGCCGAGTTGAATAAGGGTGACAAGCTGAATGGTGACAATTGGGACATATGGCACCGCAAGGTGCAGTATATGTTGGAAGAACAGAAGGTCCTTGAGCCACTGACCACTGTGCTGGTGGAACATGAAGCTGGGACTTCAGCCCAGAACAGAAGGAACCTGGAGTAATACCAGGCATGGAAAAAGAAGAACAGTATTGCAAGAGTCACCCTGCTGAGCATAATGGAGAATGACCTAATGTGCCAGTATGAAAAGCATCCTAATGCACATGCCATGTGGGCGACCCTCAGAGATAAGTTTGGTGGAACTTCGACCACTAAACTTAGGAGGTTGACAATCAAGCTTTACATGTATAAGCTTCGGGGTAATACACCCATGAAGCAGCATCTCCGAGATATGTCAAACATGATTATGGAGCTCCAGGAAGTTGGACATACACTAACTGATGAACACAGGTGCAAGCTGTAATCAGATCACTTCCCCATAGTTGAGAATCTATAAAAGTAAACCTAACCCATAACAACAACATCACTTTTGATGATGTTGTGAAGCACCTTGAGCTAGAGGATGAACGCCTGGAAGCTTATAAGTATTCTAGACATGCCTATTATACCAGAAATGCTGGCCCTTCCAATGCTAAGCCCAACTTTAAAAAGGGAAAGAAATTTCGTGGAAAAAAGTGTAACACCTCCTATTTTCCCCCTATTTGCTCATATGAGATCACTTTTGAACCACTCTTGGGTCTTAGATATAAAATATTGACAAAAATTGTGAACTTGAATTTTCAAACATTATTATTGTTCACGGGTCATTTTTCCATATTTCTGACCCAACTTTGAAAAATCATAATTACTTCTAGAAAAATGGAAATTGAGTTGTTCCAGTTTCTAAATTTATATTATTAAGTGAAATATAGGGTAAAAATACTCATTGGCCCAAAAACTTGCCCATTTGAATCAGTTTATTCCAAAATCACACACTGCTCAATTGGTAAATTCCAGCTTTTCCAGATTTTCCCCTTAACTTTGGAAAATCATATCTCTTAAAGTACACATCCAAATTTCGTAAACTTTATGTCAATTTAAAGCTTAGGATGTTTAGTTTTTAACTGGAAAGTTTCAGATCAATTGGAGCTCAGTTGCTATTTTTCATTGCCACTAGAAACATGTTAGTTTCCAGGGCCTTTGGAACCCTCTTGTCTTGGAAAACTTGATTTTTCTTGTAAAATACTTTACAAACTCTTTTGACTAGTGAGTTTCCTTTATTGCATGCCTATTTTGTCTAACTTCTTTAAATGATATTATTCATGAATTCCCATACTTTTACCATCACTCATGTAGAAGTTTATGGTTACAACACCACAATCATATTTGAACTTAAACATCCAAACATAACTTGCAACTTCCATAAGCAAGGCATATTATTATGATTTCTTTAAGAATCAAACACTTTCTCCTTACCCTTGCTTAAACTTGCACCTACATGGTTAGTTAGGGAATAATGAGATTTTTTAAAATTCCAATAGCAAAACTAACTAACAAAGCTTGTGAATGTGCATGTAATACTTTTCAAAATGTGTGTATGATCAAGGTATATGTGACATATTCAAACATTTCATTATCATGCATATGACCATAGCAATCAACATCACATATCATACACAAAACAACAAGTTCATACATCATAGAATAATGCATAATTCACAACAAGTTCGTAAAATGGTTTAGAGAGGAGTTAGTAGTCTTGCTACCTTTAACTTTGCTTTCCTTTTTACTTAAACTTCAAAGTTCTCTTTAATCACTTCCAAGTGCTCTTGGAGGTCTCAAATCCCTAAAGATCATGGCATAACATCCATATAAATATTCAACCTCAAGATGCAACAAAACTTGCAAAAACGCAATAAACCCCCTTTTTGGTTTCCAAGAGTCCTACAAATTCAAGACTTGGTTTTTATGACCCTTAAGGCTTCTAAAATCCATCTCCTACCTTTACCCTACACAAAACATCATTTTAAAGCCAATGGAACCATTAAAACAACCAAAAACATAGTCCTTCTATTTTTTTTCTTCCATGGCCGAGAGACATCAAAAATGAAGATAAGAAGGAGTTTTCATCTTTCAACATGTATCCTTGCATATTCATGCTCTCAAACCACTATCCACACATCAAATAGCTCAAAAACAACCCTTCCCTTTTAGCAAAAGTGGTGTCACCTTCACCCTCAAAACTTAGGGTTTTCCAAAAATTTCCACAACCACCAAAACAACCAACAAACTAGCTTTTCTACTCAAGAAAGAACTTGCAACCATTTACTACCTCAAAAGCCTTCTCTTTTTCATTTTCATACCTTGAAACCCTAACTTTTCATCTTCAAAAAGAGGGCTTTGATAAAGGAAAACAACCATTAAAGAGGTAGTAGAAGTTGCAAGGAGTAGAGAAATGGAAAGAGTTAGTGGTGTGGGTGAGTTACCTTGTTGTGTGAGAGCTTCTTCTTCCTCTTCCTCTTGCAAAAATGGTGATTTTGGCTTGAGAGAGGGGAGAGAATTTTCAGACCAAGGAGAGAGAGAAGTGGACGGATTTGAGGGAGAGAGAAGAGAGGAATTTGCTAATTAAAGAATCATCTTGAAAAATAAGTGGTTAAGATTGAAACTTGGAGATCAAGTTGGATTATACTTGGTGGAGAGTGTGCCACTTGTCCTAGCCTCATTGCTTACCGAAAAAGTGACTTTTGGCTTCCCCTAAGAGTCTGGTTAGGCTGACTGGGTCTTTGCCTGGCCAGTTACTTGATCCGATGGCATGCATTTCCGTAAAGTAACCTTTATTAGTTGATCTGATGTTGCACTTTTATTAGTCCACATTTACATAGAAAGTTGTCATGCATTTTATCAAGTATGTTAGATAGTTTTACTATTAGGATTTTCAAAAATCTCATTCCCCCCACTAACCATTTTTAGGTGGAAGCTCATCAAAGGGTAAGGAGAAAGTGCATGATGCTTGAAGCAAGATTTGTATATGTTTATGTTTATGGTTTGATGTTGTAAACTTAATGTATTTTGGTTAAGGATTGTATGTAACATGTAACCTAAACTCATGCATGTTTGGTTGCTATGACGAAGCTAATGTATGCTTTAAGAATTCTCAATTGCATGGTTGATCATGAACAAAAGAGGCCTAGAAGTTAACATGTCAAATTATGAAGTTAGAAAGTAACAAGTTTGACTAATTGGTAAATGTAAAGTTGGTCAAACCCCATACTTTGACCTATCATGAAATAGAGCAAATGAACTCCAAATGAGTTGAAATTTCCCATAAAATTAGTTCACATTGCAAGCTTTAAAACAAGACAAAGAGCACTGGATTTGGATTTTTGTATAAAAATTTATGACATTCCAAAGTTTGAAGAAAATCAAGAAAAACCTGAGAAAATTGAAAAATTACCAATTGAACAGTACATGTTTGCGCATTAAACTGTATCAATTGGGTAAGTTAATGATGAAATGAGTATTTTTACCTTATAGATGAACTTATAGGCTTCAAATAGAAATTGGAACCACTCAATTTCGATTTTTCTAGAATTAGTTATGAATTTTCAAAATTGGTCCAAAAAGCTGTGAATAGTAACTTTGAAACTTGTAAGTTTTTATTTTTGATTCTTTTGGACCTTGTAAGCTATTTGAGGCTTCACTTTGGTTCCAAATCAATATAAATGGAAGCTAAGAGGGTTAATAAGGTGTGTTACATATAGACTATTAGTATACTTACTTTGAGGCTTTGTGGTGGGTTCTAGATCTGAAAAGTAAGAAACAAACAGGTATGTGGTAACGATCTCTCCTACAATCTCTCTCAGTAAGTATCTCGTTGAGGAGTAATGATAGGAGCCTTGGGAGAATCTCCGGAATTGAATAACACTTTCGTATATTGAATGATTCGAATTACAGGAGGCTAGGAAATTTATAAGAACATAAATTTAACTGACACCCTAAACTTTTGGACAACTACGCATGACAACCTTAGTGCTCCTATTAATTATGCCAGTATAACTCAATAACAATAACTGACAGACCCCACAATATAATAATTGACCCATTAATAATAACAAACAGATTTAATAATAAATAAACAACTAATTAATCTAGCAACTCCTATATTTATGCCTCTGATATGTGAGCCACGGTTTAGGAGTCGTATCATTACTCCCTCCTTGGAAAAGTGACTTATCCTCAAGTCATAAATATGGAAATTGTGTGGCCAGAAGATCATATTCTTCCCAAATGGCTTCTTCATCAGGTCTGTGCTTCTATTTGATTAAAAGCTCCAGTGAGGTTGCTGTCTAGCGATGGACTAGTATCTTCTCATGTTCCAAGAGTAATTCAAAGTCTGGTTAAATGTGCGAAGGAGCTGGTAGGGAAGGTATGGGCTGACTATGTGCAGGCCTCAAGAGGGAGACATGGAAAACAAGGTGGATTCTTGCTGAAGCCAGTAAATCCAACTCATAAGCGATATTGCCTATGCGATGTAAAGCTTTGTAGGGTCTAAAGAACCTTGGAGACAGCTTGGCATACTTCGTTCGAAACAAAGAGAGCTGTTTAAAAGGTTGAATACGAAGAAAGACAGCATCACCTACATTGAATGGCATAATTCTCACCGGTGTCGATCAGCTTATGATTTCATTCTATCTTGGGCCTTTCTGAGATTGTGATGAAGCAATGGAGCATTTCATCTGCATTGGATACTTTGTTTTACCTGGAACAAAAGGATGGAGAAGAGGGGGGTCCCTTCCATATACCACTTTGAAATGAGTGAGATTAGAAGAATGGAAACTAGTGTTGAAGGAGTATTCTGCCTAGTATAAGTATTTACTCCAGGAACGGGGATGTTCATGCATGAAACACCTCAAGTAAGCTTCAAGACAGCCATTAACCACCTTAGTTTGACCATCCGTTTGAGGGTGATATGCAGTACTCATCTGTAAACGTGTCTGGCTAAGTCTGAATAATTCTTGCCATAAAGAGCTAAGGAATAAGGGGTCTCTGTCTGAAATAATGGACCTCAGAATACCATGTAAATGCATGATTTCTTCACAAAAGCGTGCAGTCACTAATTTGGCAGAATAAGGATGACATAAAGTGATGAAGTGCAATATTATCTCAACCGGTCAACTACAACATAGATAGTATCATAATTTCCATATTTTGGTAAACTAACAATAAAATCCATAGAAATATCTTCCCATATTTGATGAGGTGCAAGTATGGGTTGCAATAAACCAGCAGGTGACAAAGCCTCATATTTGCTTTTTTGGTAAATAAAGGATTGTTGAATGAAGGTTTTAACATCAGATTTCATATGCTGCCATAAAGCAGTACCTGAGAGACATTTCAAGGTCCAAGAATTCCATTGGCAGAGGAGCTATTAAGTCAAGAAATCAGCATGTTGTGGCCGCCTAGATAAAGCATAAGCCCCTACATTCTCCTTATCCGCCTTGTAAATGATGCTAAAATCAAAGGGCAGTAGTTTGAGTATGAGTTGTTGTTGGTTGTTGGTGAGGATTTTCTGGTCGAGGAGATGTTTGAGGCTGTTATGATCAGTCTTGACTGTGAAATGACGTCCAAGCAAGTAATGGCGCTAATGTTGTAAAGCTAGGACAAGAGCTAACAGTTCACGGTCATAAGCTGAATGGTACCTATTAGAGAAAGAAAAACCCTTACTATAGAACGCGATGGGGTGATCTTGTTGCAAAAGAATAGCCCCCACTCCATCCATAGAGGCGTCACACTCCACAATAAACTCTAAGTTGAAGTTAGGTAGCCTTAGCACAGGGGCACAAATTAAGGCCACTTTAAGCTTCTCAAATGCTTTTTGTGCAATTGCAGACCAAAAGAAAGAATTCTTTTTAGTGAGATGAGTTAGAGGGCGAGAAATCATACCATAATCCTTCACAAAGTGTTTGTAGTAGCCCGTGAGGCCTAAGAATCCACTCAGCTCAGTGACATTTAATGGGACTGGCCATTCATGTACTGCACAAATCTTCTCATAATCAGTTTTTACTCCTTGAGCTGATATTCTATGTCCTAAGAAGGATATCCTCGTGTACCCCAAGGCGCATTTTTTGAAGTTGGCATAGTATGAGTTTTGTTGAAGTGCATGTAAGACTGTACGAAGGTGATACTCATGTTGATGGGGTGTCTTGCTGTAAATCAAGATGTCATCAAAAAAGACAAGCACAAACTTTCGCAAGTAGGGTCGTAAAAGATCATTCATGGCTGCTTGGAACATGGCAGGTGCGTTGGTAAGGCTGAAAGGCATGACCACGTATTTGTAGTGACCACTGTAAGTTCTAAAAGTTGTTTTGTGGATATCTTCCGTTTGAACCTTGATTTAGTGATAACCCGAGTGAAGGTCCATATTGGAGAAATATGATGCACCCTGTAATTCATCCAGAAGCTTATCAATGTTGGGAATAGGGTATTAATCAGGGATTGTAATGTTGTTGAGGGCCCTGTAATCCACACACATGTGCCAGGAGTCATCTTGTTTCTTCACCAACAGAACTGGACTTGTAAATGGACTGGAACTGGGCCGAATGAACCCTTTTGGAGAAGGTCCTCCACTTGTCGCTCAATTTCATTCTTCTGGAAATAAGGATGCCTATATAGTCGTAAGTTGGGAGGTTAAGAATCGGGAATAAGGGGAATGGCATGGAAATGCTCTCAGAAAGGTGGCAGGGCTACTGGCTCCGCAAAGACAGGTTTAAACTCCAGCAATAACCTTTCTAGATTAATTTGTTCAGACCCGTATGTATTAAACTTAGGCACCACAGTAGTCATATAATTTAAGCTTGCTGACTGATAATCCTTTCTTGGTACTCCCTGTAGCTTGTACTTTCTCCCATTTACCCAGAAGATCATAAACATCTCATTCCAATTGGCTTGGATGGTATTAAGGGAGGCCAACCATTTAATACCCAAAACCATATTAGAGCCCATAAGAGAGATTAGATAAAAATCTTGGATAATAGTCAGACCTGGAAGCTGGACCGAAAGATCTTTACACACACAGCTACAACGAACAACACTACTGTCACCAATTTGAACTCCAAATGTCTGCATAGAGGAGGGTGCCAAACCGAGTTCCCTTACAAGCGAATCTGATATGAAATTATGCATCGACCCACTGTCCACTAGCAATATGACCTCTCGTGAGGCTAAAGAGCCATGACGCTTCATGGCAGATGCAGTGGGTCGCCCCAAAATAGCATTCAAAGATATTTCAACATCCTCTGGTGGCGTGTTTGACTCGCGTTCATCCAAAGATTCCGAGTCGGTAGGTAACGGCTTACCATCATCAATTTCCAGGAGTGCGAATGAGCTGGACCACCGGTGGCTGGGCCAGAATGGATCACCACATCAGTAACAAAGGCCCTTAGCACGGTGCTGCTGCTGAGTCACCTCCCATAATGACATTCTAGGTGCTGTCGACATTACTGGCCGAGTCGCCTCCCATAATAACATTCACTCGAGCTATCCTCCTTGCCCACTCTTGTCTATACTCATGCAACGTGAAGATTTGCTTAATGCTGCAAAGATGCTCATCTGGGTTCAAATATTCAGGAGGGCCAAAATGCTCTTGCAAAATCTTCACCATTTCCTCCCAGTATAACATCGTACGTTTAGTGTTCATCCATGAAAATAGATCTAAAGCATCACCTTCCATGTACATGGCTGCAATATCAACCTTGTCATCTTCTGGGGTTTCATAATATCTGAAATACTTCTCAGCTTTAAGATTATGATTTATGAGTCTCTCCCTTCTTACTTCTCTTTTCTTCTTCCCTCTTCTTTCTCTCCTCTCCACCCCTGCTTCTCGAACTGCATAAATGGTTCTACAGTTCCTCTTCTTTTCTACTCTTTCTAATCTCTTCCTTCCCCTTATCCTATTTCTACTTCTACTTTCCAATTCTAATAGGTTTGTTCTGGATCTCTATCTGAGAAAGGTACTAGACGCTGCTAAATACAGTTATTTCTTACATTCATATCCTCAATGTTTAAACTTAAACTAGGCTCTGCTAATAATGGAGACATTAGTAGTTTATATATTTTGATTTCATCGCTTAAAGATTGCACACTAAGCACTAGAAAGAACTTGCTAGCGTATTTTGGGTCTCGTAAAGCTTCTTCACACATAAAGCTGCAAATTGAGGAAGCAATTTGGATGAGATCTTATTGAAGATTATCATTTAAATAATTAATTTAGATAAAATTATGACAAAAAAATCCACCCCGGGTTACAAAAACAAGCTATACAGCACTTGACTGAGACACTAAAATGAAGGGGGCAATTTATTGCACACGAAGAAATCACAGGAAGTATGTCGTAACTTACTCATCATTATTTCATGATGGAATATATTTCTATCAGTTTTGATGTGAGTTTTACAACTAATAGCCACTAGTAAATGCTTTCTTAGCTCTAAAAGTATCATAGATTGATTTGAAAAGCTTAAGAATGTCAAGGACCATTACATCTAAAAAGCATTAGCTAAAGCATGTAGAGAAGTGTTAAATTAAAAGGCACCAGGTGTTGAATGTCGGCCCATGAAAAAATTTCATTATATTATAATCTCTAACAAAGTATAAGAGGAAAACCAGAGTCCTCCACGAGGTAGTGAGTGGACGGAAACATGAAAAGCAAAATAGAATGGCAAAAATACAATTTCGACATATAGTATGATTCACACTCACTAATTTAAAAAAAAAAAGAGAGAGTAAAAATTGCCAGATAGAAGTGATGGAAAGGCTCAAAAATCAAGAACTCATACTTGAATAGTTTATTTTACCTCTTTGATTTAAAGTAAAAGTGGTCGGACATAAATTCCATAGCCCTCACAGTATAAGCATTAACACCCTATGTAAAATATGCTGAAAACAGGATAATCCCAATTAACTCTGTAGTAGAAACAACCCCGAAAGGTCCTTCGACAGGAAATGTCCATTGTCAGAAACTTGCCTGTTTGGAATCCTTCTTCCTGCAAGGCAAATTCCATGTAGTTTCATACACATACGAGAAATAAAAGCATCAAATGTTAACATCGCCTGAGAAAAGAATTTAATTGCGAACAAAATATACATACAACTGATCCAAAAAGAACGGATATATTTGGCTTCTACGCTGGACTAAGTTTTTATTTCATTTTCTTTAGTCAGATGTTCACAACTTGTAATGGAGTTAACTATCAGCTCTTGTACAACGCAATATATATATAAGCACCGGAAAAAATAAAAATCACAACTGGTGAAGCTTATCCCCTCCAGAAACGATTAGGTGAGAAATGGCGAGGAATGAAATGATGAGAATTGGTACCAACATTGGTTGTCACAAGTGGTAGCGGCTTGTGTCCCTTAACCAAGCTGTCAGGCGTTCGATTCCTGGCCTTGGGTATGGTGCTGACCATATTGGGTGGAGTCTACCCACCTTGTGTGCGCTCAGTAACTTCGACAGAGATTAGTCACTACTACCGACGGTGGATACTCTGGGGAAACAAAAAAAGGAAATAATGAGAATTGGACCGCTGTGCAATAGGGAAATGCTTCCTGCACCATATATATGTACACATTATGTTTTTGTGCCTCAAAGTGCCATTTTGGGAATTGGGGACAAAGTTGGGACCAAAGTGCCATTTTGGGAATTGGGGACAAGAATGATATTTCACAAATTGACGGACCCAACTGGAATTTAGAAATTGGTACCAAAATATCATAAAATGACCCAGGGCCAGAAATATAGAGAAAAATTTATTGGTCATGAATTGAGGTCCATTTGAAGTTAGAATGACCAAAATAACCCTTTCGGGAATTTTCAAGGTCATTTAATATTTGACTGATTTTTGGAATTATAGCAGATCCAAACATTTCAAATACTTTACCTAAAAATTTATTGTAAAATGGTGACAAATATACAAGAAGATTCTCTGTTTTATAAAATTGATTTCAGCCTTAAGTCACTAACATTTTGCTAAATTGGAAAATAAGAGTGCTAAAAATCCCTGAATTAGGGTTTTTAGAAGAAAAGTTATTGATGGCTTTTTGAGATGAGAAAATACGGAGTGATAAGTTGAATTTTGGGAATTTTTAGTGACACTAAACTAGGAAGTGTTTAAGGAATTCCTGAAAAACATTTTCGGTAGACAGAAATCAGATAGAACAAATCCATTTTTGATAAAGTAGAATGAGGGGATATAGAGGTGTTAAAGTAGGATTTGACCAAGAGGGGGCTGAATTTGTTTAATTTAAAAATTTAATTAAAGAGTGTGATGAAACGAAATCATCGAGAGTAGAGCAAAGAGAGAACGAACACAATAAATTTATCTTGGTTTGGTCCTTATAACCTATGCCTAGTCTTCAGAGCTCCTATGAGATTTTCCCATCTACTATCAATAGCAACAATCAGGCTCTTCAACCCTTTATAATGGGAATCACTCTCCCCCGTAGAGATTGCACTAGAACATGGACTCTCATCCTTTGTTTCTCAATTCTTATCCAACTTACTCATGATTAGCCAATCTTGAGTTTCTCACAAGAATATCAAGTTTGGATGAAAAATAGACTCTCCCAAAGAGTAGATGAATAATTACTCAAGCACATGACATAATGAATAATTTACAGAGAGGTTGGTGAGTTAATAAATCTGTTGAATGTTCGAATGTCACTTCATTACTTTTTCCACCTTGAATGCTCACATATTTATAGGTGAAGAACATTAATTATCCATTATAAACAATTAAGATTACATTACTCTCTGTTCCATTGAGCGAAGTTGTGCATTAAATGCTTCCACAACTCTGAATAAACGTTGAAGCTCTGTGGAGATGAACATTGGGGCTATACTAGAGAGAAGTTCAGAGGTATACATCCCCTATTAATAAGTCAAACCGTAATGAATTCATGAGGGTAGTTAGAATTTAAGATAACAAAGCATGAAAAGGGAAAGATTTTGAAACAGGTGATGTCTGGCATCAAACTGAGATATTGTTAGACAAATGGATAACTTGAGTTTCATTTTCCATAACTCGAGTCTGTGAGGAATTTGAAAACCATGAATTATAACACGAATTTTAAGCTCATAACTCGAGTTTCATAAAACTTTTGATGTAACTCGAGTTTTTAGAAAAAGGTTATATGAAGAGAAATATAAAAAAATTTGTTGGTAACTCAAGTTGTAATGGAAGTGTTGAGTAACTCGAGTTTTTGTTAGGCATTTTCATATTGTGTTTTTGAAAATTTCCTTTGAAACTTGAGTCTTAACACTAAGAGCTCGAGTTTTTTTAAAACTCTTTTATGAACTCGAGTTTGCAATGGAAGTGTTAACTTTGAAAATCATTTTCATTCCAACACTTGAGTTTTTAAAATTAGAACTCGAGTTTTATAAAACTTGAATCATAACTTGAGTTTTTTGAAGAGGATTTTTAATTTACAGTGCTTATCATTCCTTCGGAACTTGAGTTTTGCAAAACATAACTCGAGTTTTTGCAAAACTTCTTTTGTAACTCGGGTTTCTTTTAAAAGTTTTGAATTTGAAAACAACATATGACTCTCAAAACATGAATTTTAAAAGCCAGAACTTGAGTTTTTAAACACTTATTTTCATAACTCAAGTTTGTTTAAAAGTGTT
>JANTPZ010153647.1:0-13841 GCA_025593235.1 Vachellia pachyceras | reverse complement strand
CCCTCCTGAATACTGTGTATTGGTTTGATCCTTTGCCTGGCAGAAAGGCAGGGAAAGAGCAAAAATACGTTTTTGATACGTAAGTTTTTGTATTTCTAAATTATTACTTTTAACGATGTTTAAACATGTTTTTTTTCATATGTAACTACTGTCAATTCAATTGCAGCGCACTCAAGACATATCGAATAATGGGCGGTAAACGTGACAGTAGAAATAACAACACACAGTGGTTTTATCCAAAAGTAAGTATTTTGACTTTAAGTTCTTTCATTGAATTCATTTAAAGTCTTTTTATCCCTTTATACTTTTTGACAATATGTTTTTTATCTTTAGTGTCCTCGACAATCAGGTAATACTGAGTGCGGGTATTATATCATCAGTTACATGTATAGTATCATTCAGAGCGGATTGACTAGAGATTTAGAAGAGGTAATATGTAATCTATCAAATATTGATGAGTTAATTGTTTAGTTTGATAAATTAGCATTGTTCTAATAATTTTTTTTCAATTTGTAGGTTTTTGATAATGACGATGCTTACATTGCTGATGACATTGATTTGATACGAGATTTGTTGGCCAAACGCCTTCTTAATTTGTAGATAATGCTTATTACTTCAAGTGAATATATATAATTTCAACTCTTTATGTCGACTTGTATAAAGTGAATAAGATATATAAATTGTGTTACACAGTAAATGACAATGACTTTTGTGTTTCGATGCAAAAAGAACTTGGCTTAGATAGATATACACGTTAACCCTGCTAGGTGTTTATTATTATGTCTGTGATTGATCTGGTGTAAAAATGTAACTGTAAGTTGAATCAGGTGGGGATAATAAAAAAGAAAAGATTTTTTTAAAAAAAAAAGAACCTACGGCGCCCTTTTATGGGGCGCCTCTCCTAAAATAGGGCGCCGTAGGCCATTCCTTACTACGCCCCTCACATTTACGCCCCCTGAAAAAAGGTGCCTATTGGGTTACAAATAAGGCATAAAAAGTACCTTTTATAGTAGTGCTTGATGGCTTTAAATCCCTCTCTCTCACTTTAGCTCTCAAGAACCCTAACTATAGAACTTGAGAAAGAGGGCTCAAATCAAAATTTGAAACCATGGAAGAGGTAGAGAAGACCACAAGGAACAATTCTATGTATATCTTATGGTACCATCTTCACATACCTTGGATTTCCCTTGAGTTTTTCTCCTCTTCTTCCTCCACCAAATGGCGTCTTCTTGCTCTCAAAATTCTGCTGTTTTGTGTCGGTGTAAATGGCTAAAAGTGGAGGGAATTTTTCTGTTTAATAATTCGTGCATAAATGGAATTAATGGCTAAGATCTCATCTTATCATTTAAGCATGATCTAATGGTTGAGATGAAGCCACCTTAGGGACAATTGCTTTCTTCTTATTTGATGGCAAAAAGGTGTAATGATGGCTGTAATTTCTGGTAAAAATCTGGTTACCTTAACCAAACTGGATCCCATTCGGTTACTTTTACCGATTGCACTTTTTACTGGTAAACTTAACTTTATTCCAGTAAATCTTTTTCTTCTTTTCTGGAGATATTTTCTTACTCATTTAATCTCCATATTTTCATCTTGAATATAAAAAAAGTATTATCCCCAAAATACCCTTTACTTTCCTCAAATTTTACAGGATTAATTTATCCTGTCCAAAATCCCTGAAAACGTACAATCGGAAGCAAAATTCTTTTAGGGCCTTGAAAAATACTATATTTTTCACTGATTCTCTAGCCCTTTTCCTTTTTCCAAAATTCACTCTAGATTGTCCAAAATTAATTTTTGAAATAATTATATTTCGGGGATTTTCAGGTCTTTTTCCCAATTTTCGGGAAAATCGCCTTTTATCGTACACTGGATAATAATTTTATTAAATACTATAAAATTCACTGGATTTTTCCATATTTTTGTCTAAATTTTTGGAGGGCTCCTGATACCTTAAATAATTATTTTTCCCTTTTTCGCCCTTCAAAATTATATAAATAAAAATCTAGCTCGAATTCGAAAAATCCGTGTTTCTGGTTGTGATCAGTGAGTCGGGCTCTGTCTATTGGGCATCTGAAAATTTTGGTCAACTGTTGACTTTTGACTTTGACTTTGTCAAATGACCAAATGCCCTTCCACTTTCTCATAATTACCATTTTGCCCTTACTTTTTCTACTTCTGCAAAATTACCATTTGCCCTTACTTTTAATACTGAAAGACCTTTATGCCCTTGACCTTTTATTAAATGACATATGGGTCCTTTCCTAAAGGTCACCCATCCTCACATTACTCTAGGGCAAGTACACTTAACTTTAAAATTCCTACGGAACTCCATACACTAAGCCAGATCTAACTTTACAACTTCTGGCCATAACTTTCCTTTCTCTATGAGGTATCTACCTCTGATTTCTCTTTTCATTTTCTAGTTATCAGATTAGCATTTATTTTAGCTAGCATATAAATTATGGATATTACATTTGTAACCCATAAACCTCTACAAAAGTGTCATGAGAATATGGGATAAGGCATGCATGAAATGGGCTAAGAATAACAAGAAATGGTAAAGAGATAACCATGCATGATAGAGGTGGGTAAATGAACCAAAAAGAAAGCTTGGTAAATTTTAAGAAAAGTTGGTTTTCAAAGACAAAGGGTTCCAAAGGCCCTGAAAAATGAATATGTTTCACTTGAGAATTAAAAATATCAAATGAGCTCCAATTGAGCTGAAATTTCCAGTTAAATACTACACATCCTATGCTTTAACATGATATAATGTTTATGAAATTTGGATGTGTAGATTAGGAGATATGATTTTCCAAAGTTTAAGGTAAAAACTGGAAAAACTAGAAGTGGTCATTAGGAGATATGATTTTCCAAAGTTTAAGGTAAATGGGCAAGTTTTTGGGCCAATGAGTATTGTCCCCTATATTTCACTTACTAAGCTAAATTTAGAAATTGAAACCACTCAATTTCGATTTTTCTAGAATTAATTATGAATTTTCAAAGTTGGGCCAGAAATCTGGAAAATGGGCCAGTGAACCGTAACATCGTTTTTTCGTTTTTGAAAATTTCAAGTTCACATAAAAAGCCCAATTTAAGTTATCCAAGGCCCAAGAGTGGTTCAAAAGTGGTCTAATAAAAGGATATAGGTGGAAATAGGAGGCGTTACACAATTAAACCTTTTATGCAACCACATCACGTCCCTTTTGTCACGCAATATCTCGGTCAAGGATGAGGCATAGATGACGTCATCCACCTATTCCTGACCATTACTTTCTCGATCCATGAGTAATCTGATCAAAGAAATGAAAACTCCTTTTCGTTATAGTATGGACATACATTTCTCATACTCACTCATCGAGGGGCCCCGTAATATCTCTCGACTAATATGAGGGACAAATCTCATCTTGATCACTCACATTCCTCCACATGAAAACCCTTAAGCCCGATTATAGCCTTTATCATCACCCGGTCAAAGGTAACTTTTGACTAGGTCAAAGCTTAGTGACTTTCATGCAGGAATCCATGATGATCTCAGGTTAAAGGGCATTGTGGCGTGATCACATATGAGATAAGCTAATGACTCAATCCATGCAGCTTTCTCATAGCGGGTCGGTCCAGCACCTTGTACTCTTACAAGTGCCTATGAATTTGACTCGTATCTCCATACCTTATCAAAGTCATACTGGTCTTGCCTTACCTACGTTCCCGTATAGACATCCAACCAGAGACATTTAAGATAATATTCATAATTCGTCTATGGATGTAATTATCACAAGAAACATGCAAAACATATGATAATTAAATGGAGAAAATACACTAAAATAAATAATGTGCGAAGTACAATGATTGGCCCTAGGGCACAATTTCCAACATCCTCCCACTTGCACTAGGTCTAATTCCAATTGTCCTAACATGACCCTCATGTTTTGCTTATGCAAGCGGCTTGGTAAGAGGATCAGCAACATTATCTTCTCCAGGTACTTTGTATATTTTGATGTCACCTCTATCATTAATTTCTCTGATAAGGTGAAAACGCTTGAGTTTATGTTTGGTCCTTTGGTGTGACATGGGCTCCTTTATTTGTCTGAGCTATAGCATTGCTATTATCATAGAACAAGTCTATTGGATTTGTGATAGTAGGAACCACCCCCAGTTTGGTAATGAACTTTATGATCCAAACAGCTTCTTTTGCTGCATCTGATGCTACTATATACTCGGCTTCCATTGCAGAATCAGCTATTGTACTATGCTTAGAGCTCTTCCAGCTTACCGAGCCACCATTCAACATGAGTACAAATCTTGAGTGCGATCTAGAGTCATCTTGGTTTGTTTGGAAACTTGCATATGTGTAACCAGTTACATAGAGCTCATAATCCAAACCACCGTATACCAAGAATAAATCCTTAGTCCTTCTTAGTACTTAAGGATATTCTTAACAGCAGTCCAATGACCCTCACCTGGATCTTGCTGGTATTTACTAGTCATACTCAAAGCGAATGAGATAGCCGGTTGAGTACATAACGTGGCATACATAATGGATCCAATAGCCAAGGCATATGGAATTTTACTCATGCAATCCCTCCGATCCGGTGTTTTAGGACACCAATCCTTTGAGAGAAGGATGCCATGAGACATGGGTACGTACCATCTCTTCGAATCTGGCATACTAAACCTATGCAGTATTTTGTCTATATAAGTACTCTAACTTAAGCCTATAAGCCTCTTAGATCTATCTCTAAAGATCATGAACCCTAGGATGCAAATAAAACTGTAAGTCAAAACTTGAGGTTCCAACATCAAGTTTTCTCATCACGTTATAGAACTCGAGTTCCAGTTTTTCAGAACTTGAAGTTCCATAACGTGCATATAGAACTGGAAGTCAAAACTTGAGGTTTCAACTTCAATTTTTCTCATCACGTTATAGAACTCGAGTTTCAGTTTTTCAGAACTGGAAGTTTCACAACTGTGTCATAAAACTTGAAGTCAAAACTTGAGGTTTCAGTTTCGAGTTTTATCATCACGTTATAGAACTCGAGTTTCATGTTTTCCAGAACTCGAGTTCCATAACTGTTCCACAAAACGTGAATTGAAAACTGGAAGTTTTGACTTAGAGTTTTAGAGAACTCGAGTCCTGACGTTTTCCAAACTCAAGTTGTTTACACTGCATACACATATTTCAAAAGATGTTTTGATTCAAATTTTAGTTTTTCAAACTTGGAAGTCAGCAGTGTCAGAAATGCTTCAATTCGATTGAAATTTTCCCTGTGACTCACAATGTGTTTTCTAAGAAAAGAGTTCAATGCATTTGAGCCTTATGTGATTATGTGAACTCAAGTCATTTGGTTAATGAGTTTGTGCCTTAAATATTCTCATATACTTGTACTCTATTTATTGCTCATATACATTGACAATTGATTATCTTTTCTGAGCAATATGAGTATTTCACTCAAGACCTTGACTTGAACGTTCCTGATGCCAATATCATTAGCAAAGTCATCATGCTTAAATTTATCTTGATTAGGTCGTTTTGACCAATATATCAACTATATGACTTTTGCTCCTGGGAAAATTCTCCATCATATGAATATCAATGTTTAACATGATATCTTTATGAGTTTTTAAAGTGAAGCATTGCTGGTACAATTTTTTATTAATGACTTCATCATTTTCAGCATAAATTCACATATTTGGAAAATAAGTTTCAAATTCTGTCAAAACCTCAACTTTGTCTATCCATTATGATTTGAAAGAACATATGAGATTTTGAAAAACATGACATGATCATTCCTGGAAAACATTCATGAATCATTAACTCTTTAAATGTTGATCATGTCTATTTTCTCATCAGATTTATGTGCATAAACTCTTTGGGTTGAGGAAACTTACTTTTCAAATGGCTCTTATGCTCCCTAAAATTGATTTAATCATACAGAGCATAAGTTCTTTTTCTCTGAACATTGCATTAAAAATCATCAATGACACATTTTCTAGTTAAAACTCTTTTACAAATTGCCATTGAATTTTCCAAAACATCATTTTTGGTATCATCTAATCGTTACCCATTATGAATCAATGATTTGAAATCAACTACTTGGGGTGAATGCCTTATGATCTTTGCTCTTTCTTCAAATACCATATCATTTGATTATTTAAGATCATAAGAGCTGTTGTGCTTAACTTCATTGGGTTCCAGAAACATAATATTTTGCAGGATGCTCTGAATTATCAGACAAGAAAAGAGGAATCATTCAAGTGATGATTCTTAAGTGCTCATGTCATTGAACTTTCTTTCCTTGCACTTGAATGGCATTTTTTTTCTCTAATGATTTCTCTAATAATCAGAAACCATTCATTTGTTTTTACTGATGTTGCACATGTGTTTTCTCTAAAAGCGATTTTCTGAGTCTTCAAAATCTTCATCAAAATCAATTTTGTTTTCTCAAAACTCTCTCCGGTTGGCTATTTGTCAAATTAACACTCATTCTTTAACATTTGCTCAACCGTTCCATTTGTGAAATTTTTTTGCAAGTTTGGGTAAGAAAATTGCATTTGTTTTTATGACACAATATGACAAATCTCGAGTCAAGAGAGAAAGCAAACTTGAGTTATGTGCTTAAAAAGATGAAAAGCTTAGCAAAGAATCAAAACTCGAGTTCTAGAGATAGCTAAACTCGAGTTCCATTACATGGAGAGAAAACTGGAATCCAGAACTTCAAGTCCTGTCTACAAGTTTAGGTAAAACTCGAGTTCTAAAATCGCAAAACTCGAGTTCTGGTAAGTATTTCTGTGTTTGTTCATCTTCAGGTCACGAAACTCGAGTTCTGACAAGTCTAAACTCGAGTTCTAGAACTTAAGATCTTTGTATTTGTTAAAACTTGAGTTCTTCAAAAATGAAAACTCGAGTTCCATAACTGAAGTTGGATTTTTTGTCTCTCGAAACTCAAGTTCTGGAATGACCAAAACTCGAGTTCTGCTGAACTTAGATGATTTCACTCCTTTCTGCCAAATCACAACACTCATTTTTGGCTTTTGCTCAAAAGTTCCACAAATTATTTTAACTTATAAAAGTTGTTTAACGTTTTGGAAAAGCCAAAGCTCTATTTCTCATCAATGTTTTAAACTCATGCATTCATTAAGGGGGAGCTTCACTTTCACTTGTGATTTACATTTCAAAAGCTCATCTCTCATATTTACAGAAAATCGTATTAGTTTTGATGATGCATTATCATTTCTTTTCCTCTCCTGTTCATTAGTTGAACACCTTTGTTGAAACAAATATTTCATACTTGCTTGTGCTAACCAATCTCTTTGCAAGAGTGAGTTTGTCATTATGATAGGAGAATTGGAAGCTATTCATTGGACTCATATTGTTGATGCTTGCACACAAGCTTTATTGAGAAGTTCCTTCAAAGCAACATCATCTATGCCAATATGGAAGAAAGCTCAACTTGATGGAAAAATCTTGAAAATGACATCCGAGCTGTATAGATAGCACAAGCATGGTGGAAACAACAAGAGAGGATGAAAATAGACTTCAAAGATCAATCATCAATCTGCCAAAACAAATGATCCTCTTTATCCTTCAAGCTTGTTTTGATGTCTTTGATTTTTATTAAAAGAGATCTTTGCAAATTTATTTTTTTTGCAGATGCTCCTTTCCAGTTCTAGATCTCCCTCCTTTCAAATCCATTTTCAAACCTCAGCAATATATTTCAAATGTGTTTTCATGAAAACATTCCTTTGTTTGAAACTACATTTGCAAATTGTTTGGACCTTAATTGGCATTCAAAGGAAGAGCAACATATTTCATTTTTAAACAAAGATTTCAAACTTTTTGCTGATGTCAAATAGGGGGAGAAATAGTCATGAAAATATGTTGTATCATCATATTTGCTTTTATATTCAAACATAATTTCATGAAGGATTTGTCATCATCAAAAAGGGGGAGAATGTTAGATATGATTAGTTTTGATGATGTCAAATATAATAGAGCAAAAAGTTTTCATAATCCATATTGATTTGACAAAGGTTTTTTTATAATGCATATTGATTTACTATATTTATGCATCCTTTTTAAATTAGAAGATGATATGGTTAAATAACTCAATTTGAATGTTAAAATGTTTCAAATGGATGTTTCATCATCATACATTGAGTTATCATTCATTTGGATACTCAAAACCTTTTCTTGAAGATAAAAATTGTGTTTAATGAGTTTCTGGAGCTTCCTGAAGCAAATCTTAAAGTCAAAACATTGCAGGATTTGGAATATGGTATGATGTTTGTGAAACTATGTTGAATTTGTCATAAGAGTTTTGAAACTCGAGTCTCAGGTTTTGCAAACTCAAGTTTTGTAAATGTCTTTCAAAACTAGATTTAAAAACTGGAAGTTTTGAAAAGAAGTTTTGTAATCAAGTTCAAGAACTCAAGTTCTAAGTTTTCAAAACTTGAAGTTCCATAACGTGCAAACAAAGCTGGAAGTCAAAACTTGAGGTTCCAACTTCAAGTTTTCTCATCACGTTATAGAACTCGAGTTCCAGTTTTTCAGAACTTGAAGTTCCATAACGTGCATACAGAACTGGAAGTCAAAACTTGAGGTTCCAACTTCAAGTTTTCTCATCACGTTATAGAACTCAAGTTTCAGCTTTTCAGAATTGGAAGTTTCACAACTGTGTCACAAAACTTGTGGTTTCAGTTTCGAGTTTTATCATCACGTTATAGAACTCGAGTTTCATGTTTTTAAGAACTCGAGTTCCATAACTGTTCCACAAAACTTGAATTGAAAACTGGAAGTTTTTACTTAGAGTTTTAGAGAACTCGAGTCCTGACGTTTTCTAAACTTGAGTTCCATGCCTTCCAAGATTTCATCTGTTTAAAAAGTTGATTCTCAAACTTGAGTCCTCACTGAAAGTTTTTCAAAACTCGAGTTCTTGATTTTCCAAACTCGAGTCTCGAGGAATTTTCAACTGAGCAATTTTTCACACGTTTTAGAACTCGAGTCCTCATTTTCAAAACTCGAAGTCTTATAACCAGATTCCAAAACTTGATATCAAAACCTGAATTTTCAAATGAAAGTTCTATAGCTACACTTTAGAACTTCCCTTGAAAACTCGAGTCTAAATTGAAAGTTTTCCATAAACTCGAGTCATGTTTATCAAGAACTGGAAGGCTAAAGAGCAGCCTTTGGTGCCTTATCCCGGAATAGGGCGCCAAAAGGGTGCCATTTGGCGTCCTACATCAGGATACGACGCCAAAAGCTACCCTTTTGGCGCCCTATCTCAATATAGGGCGCATAAAGTCAACCTTTATGCGCCCTATATTCAAGATAGGGTGCCTAAAGGCCCTTCTCCATTCTTATAATTTCAAAAATGCCATCGCCTTCAATTTTTACTCCATTTTTTAAAAAAAGGATGCGAATTTCAATAGTAAAAACTATACTCTGTAGTAGTGCTATCTTCCTAGTTGTGCTTGATTTTAGAGGCAATATTGTGTTTTGCAACTTCCGTACACATACTAAGTGTTTTTAAAGGGTTTCATGGTTCATTGCATGGAATTTCTGATGCAGTGAGTTGTTGGGGTTACATTACGAAACTTAGTGCAAAAATTATCACTTTCCCTCATGTTCTGCAAACTATGATGGCCTACATCATTTTCAAGAGGAAAATCATTATCCAACATCTTTTACACTTAAATCTTGCCTTTGTTGTTTCCCAAAATCCAAAAATATCAAAAAGAGATTTTACTTTGCATTTAGCTTTTAGGTACATAGCAATTTTGAATCAAAAACGGTTTTCATTTGCAAAGTGAACTTAAACACAAGCTAGTAACTAGTGGTATACAAAGCTCCATAGAGAACGACCCTGGGGTTGCACCCTATAGTGCAATCCTTGGAAATCACAAATCTTTTGATCTGTTTCCATTGCATTTCAACGACAAAGTTTTATCATTTGTGCCAAAGAAAGGTGGATCAGGTAGCAGCGGTTAAATTTGTGTTGGGTTTATGTTTAGGAAAAATGAGGGGTTTTTAAAATGAAGGCTTCTATCATTTTCACATAAAATTGGATCATAAAGCTTTGATTAAGAATCAAGACAAGTCTAGAGAGATTAAAAATTAAGACAGACCCACACTAATAAAAGGAAGTTTGGCCCAATTATCCTCATGACAAGGCTAATATCTCAATTAGACGATCTTAAGAATTTAAAACGCAAAGAGTCAACTTAAAATTGCATCAACGCTGCTCCTTTGCTAATAACTTGAAAACGCAATTAACTAAAAGCTTTTATCCCTTAAAATCATGAATCAATTTCCAAATGCACTATCTATGAAAATAAAGTATATGATGTATGCTCAGGAGTATTAAAGGCCTAAAGGTAAGAGGAACCTTTTATTTTGAAATTCAAAACTCTCTTTCTTTTTTTAGATTTTTTTATGCATGAGGTTTCGCCGCAGCTAACAATAAAGTTGGTCGTGACAAACCACACCCAAGGGGGTGGTTCTGTGTGCAAGTGGTTTTGTCGCTACGTAACCATAATATGGTTGATACCCTTTCTTTGGCACAGATGATAAAACTTTATTGTTGTACAGCCTTAGAAATGGATCAAAAGATTTTTGATTTCTAAGGATTGCATTATAGGGTGCAACCTCAGGGTCGTTCTCTACGGAGCTTTGTGTACCACTAGTTACTAGTTTGTGGTTAAGTTCGCGTTGCAAACAAAATCCGTTTTTTGATTCAAAATTACTATGTACCTAAAGCTAATTACAAAGTAAAATTTCTTTTTGGTATTTTTTATTGTTCGAAAAACAGTGAAAGTAGAGTCGAAGTGTAAAAGGTGTTTGATGATGGATTTCCTCTTGAAAATGATTTAGGCCATCATGGTTCACAAAATATGAGGGAAAGCAGTAGTTGTCGCACTAAGCTTGAAATGTAAACCCCAACAACTCACTAGGTCAAAAATTCCATGTAATGAACTCCATTCCATGAAACCCTTTATAAACACTTAGCTGTACGGAAGTCGCAAAGTGAAAAATTCAACTCAACACAATATTGCCTCTAAAATCAAGGACAACTAGGAAGATAGAAGAGAATAACAAAGATCTCATTGAATAGGTAGAAATGAGACTTCACTCTACCAAGTCAAATACAAAGCAAGTTCAATACACGAATAATCCAAGTTTGGCCCGACCGAGACCAAGTATTACGTACAAATCACAAGTCATAACTCAGAAACTATGTAATCTATAACATAAATACAGATTGAAAACTATTACTCCCCTTTCTGCACATAGATCTCAGGCCATCTACATTTCCAAGAGGAAGGGAGAGCTCAGCTACTCATGGCAAGTAGTTTCGAACTCCAGATGGATGATTGGATATGCATGGATGGATTAGGGATGAGATGGGATGAGATTAGGGTTGTGTGAGACAAATGAGAGATGAGTGAGTGTTTTTGCCTCCTCTACACCCCCTTTCGAAACTTACCCTAATTGGCATATATCAACCATCCAGGGTCGGATCCAAGATGGTGGGTTGGGTATTATTTCCATTTAGGGCCTGATTCGTTGCTGATGCGCGATATTCGCCTTGGCTAGCCTCTCCCGAAAGTTCTTACTCGCCTGCTTGATCTTTGGCCGCGGTGAACTATTCAAGAGCTGCTTCCTCATGACATTTGATAAAGTTCCTGAAATGAAATAGCAAACACTTGAAGTATCACTTGCTCATGATGGAAATTAAGTGCAAATGTATCATTATTCATGAAAAAATGCACCTAAAGTCAAGCTAATCAAGATCAACAATTCTAAATCTCAAATTAAGCACAAAAAGGGTTATGAAGGGCCAAAATTACATCAAAAGCTCTGGAAATTCAAGCAAAAATATAATGAAAATAAAGCTCAATCAATGGTCGCAGTGAAATACACCCGAGAGGTGAGTTGCTTTATTTTGAACTACTTACGCCACGGCGAAAGTGGTCCGAGAGCCAAAAATACAGTTCAAAAACTCTTGCAAATCAATTTTCTTTGCAAAAAATTTTAAAAAACCTAAAAATTTCCAATATTTTAAACAAAATGACCCAACATTTAACCTTCAAAAATTCCAATTGCATTTTAAAATTCAAAGTAAGACTTGAAAAACCCTAAATCCTAAATCTCCCCCACACTTAATTCAAGCATTGTTCTCAATGATTAAAGGGAAAGATTTACAAACAGTGAAAGCGCAGAATTCACAACCAATACTGGAAAATCATGTAAAAATGCAACGGGATACGAAAAACAACAAGGGACATATATATACAGATGTATAACTAAGTTCAGAAAATCCATCCAGTAAAACTATATAAAAAAATAAAAAGAAAAACAATCATATCCCTCTATCGCCGAGTCACCCTCAGAATCCACATCAGCAGCAGGCTCCTTGTAATATCCACCCTTTTCTGTAAACTAACATAAAGACCAAATCGTTAGTTAGGAGTTAAGACAAGGCCCAGAAATAAAAGTACAAAAAGAAGAGATGTCGGTGGACCAAAAAGACCCTGGTCAAATTAGTCCTAAGGCTTTGAAATTACTAAGAATGTAAGCCAGAGACATAAATGTCATTAAGTATAAAGACCAAGGGTAATATGGTCATTGGATAAAAAGGGTCAAACCAGTAGTCAAAAGTCAAGTTAGAGCCCACGGATAGAAATTACGGAAAAAGTTGGTTGCTGTTGGGCCGGAAGTCGCAGAATCAGATTTGGCCTGGTGGATGGAAGTCGGTAAGAACTTTAAAGTTAAGCGTGCTCGCCCTGGAGCAATTTCAGGATGGGTGACCTCTTGGGACATGCCAAGGGGGTCAGTGACCAACAGATCAAGGACAAAAAGGTCAAGAGCAAAATGGGGGTTTATGAAAAGTTAGACTGTGAAAGGGCATTTTGGTCATTAAGAGAAAGTGTAAGGGCATTTTGGTCATTTGACAAAGTCAAAGTCAAAAAGTCAAACAGTTGACCAAAATATCAGAAAAATTCACAGATGCCCAAAAGATAGAGCAGAACTCACTGATTACCAGATATTCAACCGATTGTTAAAATTTGGTCCGGATGATGATTTATGGAATTTTAAAGATTTGATGGTTCAAAATAATTATTTAGGGTATCAGGAGTTCCCAAAGACCAAAAACCAGAGTATATAAAAATTCAGTGAATTTTATAGTATTTTATAAAATTATTGCCCAAGGTACGGTTGAGGCGATTTTCCCGAAAATGAGGAAAAAGACCCGAAAATCCTCGAAAATATAATTTATTCCAAAAATTAATTTTGGATAATCTAGAAGGTATTTTGGGGAAAGAAAAAGGGCTAGAATATCAGTGAAAAATGTAGAAATTTATAAGGCTCTAAAAATGCCTTGCCCTCCGATTGTTTGTTTTCAAGAGTTTTTGACAGGATAAAATAATCCTGTTAATTTTGATAAGATTAAGGGACATTTTGAGGATGATGATTTTAATATATTTAAGAGGGAATTATGGAGATTAAATGAGGAAGAAAACATCTCCAGAAAAGTAGAAAAAGATTTACCGGAATAGAGTTATGTTTACCGGTAAAAAGTGTAATCGGTAGAAGTAACCGAATGGAATTTGGTTTGGTTAGTGTAACCAAACCCCAAACAGATTTTTCTTCTCCATGTGCAGAAATGATGAACACTTTTAAGGAGCCAATAAGAACTAAGAAAGTGTCATACATGTGGGCTAATCTAAGCCCTTAATTTTCAAGATCTCATCTCATCCATCCATCTCATTTTAATGAAGTTTTATAAACCAATTTTCCCTCCCTTCCTCCACCATTTGTGACCGAATTTGCAAGCTGAAAA
>JANTPZ010153645.1:29852-55043 GCA_025593235.1 Vachellia pachyceras | reverse complement strand
TTTTTCCTTATTAGTGAACATGCAAACTGCATCATCAATTTGATCTGATAAGTAGCGCAAAAATTTATCAATCTCATTTTTCTCTTCACTACAAGAAGAGAGGGAGTCTTTTGACATGGAGCTTGAGAACTCATGGTGGGCAGAGCTTCTGGATTCATTAGATGTAGTTGGGTGCTCTGAAACATTTACTTTTTTGACATCCAACGTGCCATCTAGAAACCTAGGCACATCAAATAATTAATGGAAAATTAAGAAGTAAAACAGTCGCAAGATGTTTGAAGGTAGAACTATCAAATCATACAAATGGCTCTAAAAGGATAAAATCCAATCCATCAAATGAAGCAGAGGAGAGGAGAGAAGCTGCAAGCTAGAGTGCATTTTATTAATGTAACCTATCCCCACTTTTCTCTCTCCCCTCCTTGCCCCCTCCAAGGAAACACACATACACACGCACATAGGCAAGGGAAAAAAAAGATCAAAAGGAACCTGAATTTTCTAATTTAGTTAAATAAAGGTTGAAATCTCCAGGGATGCTCATAAACATTCTTTACACAAGAGAACAGTAACGATTTCAATGTTGTCAATTTAGTATTACTTGCAATGGGGGCGAAAGAAGGATACCTTTGGATCCGTTTAGATACATGAAGTTGCTCTTTAGAAGGAACAAAGTCACTTGCTTTCAAGCGAATTGTATAAGAAGGACAGCATGTATTTTCCATCTCTGGTTCGTAAAGAAAACATCCGGATCTTCTTCAACCCCGATCAAGAAGATCTACCAAAACAAAACACTATAAAATTGAATTGCACAAAACGTAGTCACACAAGCAAAACAATTTAGTGGTTTAAATTGACACATGCCCCTTTTTATGATCAGCTGAATGATAAAAGCTAAGCAACACATCTCTCCAAGAACAATGGCAAATTTGGAATATTATGAACTCTCCTGAATACTTCATTCCACAAATTAGAAGAATGGCACCATAAATTTCAGCAAAATGTTTTAAGAGGAAAAATATTGAACATAATTGCATCAAATCTTGATTTGCAAGAGAAAATGTAATGGCAACAGAAAGGTCAAGACCTTACCACACAGCTACAGAATATTAGACCTATAACACGTTTTGAATTGTGATAAAGAAATCATCTAAGCCTACTAGCTTAGACCGTGCCAATGACATTGTGGAGAGCTGTGGAGAATGCCAAGTGCATACAAAGGTCCCTTAACATGTTTATGTAAATCAATAATAAGAAGAACCAAATATGAAATACAATGTAAAATTACCTTGGTAATCAGTCACCGTAAGGCTGTTTGCCCACAAGCCTGCAGGAAAGGAGAGTGAAAGAGAAAATTAATTTAGAAGATATTTAGGTTGCATAGACTATTTCAAAGTGAAAATAGTTTTAATCTAGTAAGATAGCCCAAGATATACAGCATGTTTGCCATTATACATTTATAAGTAGTTTGGGCGAATTTCACAAAGTCCCACTCCATATCCTCCCCTTGCATCATGAAAGAGTCTTTATCTCAACTCAACCACTAATTTTGATATACAGGTTGTTAGTGAATGTGATTCGTCTCACCACACACAATAAGATCATCATTTATCGCCAACAAGGGAAAAAGTTCAGGAAGAACGCTCCTGTTTTTACATTGCCTTATTCTGAATAAGCATGTAAACAGAACTGTACGTGGGGATTGGGAAACTCCTCAGATAATCCTTGCAACTAGCAAGCGTAACCTTCAGTGTTCAAATTTACCCCAAGTTTTTAATCCGATGCATTGTATCCTTCCTTAAATCGAAAGTCTTTCAAGGAGAAAAGTTCAAATTTTCCACGAACTTGACTATTCTCATGACATTTTTGCTTTTGGATAGGACGGTAGAACAATTCTATCACATACTGAATCGGTTGAGCAAACGAATTTACAAGCGTACCAAATCCAATCAAGAATACAGCTCCGTGTGATAAAAATCGATAATTCTGGAACGGATTGAATGAAAAGAACGGTGGGAGCCCAAATATTAAAAAGGGGGAAAATAAGAAATGAAAAGGATCAGAATTTGGGAGAAACAAACCATGAGAGATGCTGGTGCGAACCAGAGGATCTACAATAACCGCAAGATCTTAGACGTCTTCCACAATCGGCCACAACGCTTTCCGTTCTGCTGTTGCTGCTACTGCTCGCCTCGTTTCTCAACCTCCCGGTCATTTCCAAGTCAAGCTCAATTCTTCACCAGATTCTTCGTACAATGAAGGGAAGGTCCTGATGAAAAACAACCGAGTAAAAATGGGTGCCTATCTTTCTTCGTTTCTTGGCCAGCAAGACGCTAAGAGTCTTCTTCCGCCCTGAGACTCAAGTTTCTGCACTTTTGGTTTATTTTATGATTAAAGAAGAGAAAAATACATTATGCCAATCTCGCTATGCAGCCTGACAACGTGAACGGATTATCTCAATTAAATATGAAAAATATTTTAATAACTATTTCTCACCATTCTTTTTAGTTGCTGGTCACTAATGAAGTTTTCATTGAAATAGGCCAGTATTTATTGTTATTTTTACAAGAGTAGTTAAATTAATTAAACATGTATTTGAATTAGTAACAGAAGCAACTTGTAACCTACGCTTTTGTTCATTTGCTAATGGCCTTTCTTTTTTAACTTTTTATTTATTTGGGAAGCACGTTCAAATCACGCTGCATATAAATTGAGATGAAATTCCTCTTATAAACTTATCTTAGATTTACTTAAATACATTAATTTTCAATCACGAACTTAACATGTATGTGGAGAAAGACATGACCTTTCATCCCTATAGCAAAGTAGCTAGATAGGTTGGGCGATTTACGTCTCAGTATACAAAGGTAGCAAAATTAATTAATTTTCTGCTTAAATCTTCCATCATAAAAATAAATACGTTTTCATAAGAAAAATAATTAAATACGTTGAATGTGTTTTATCTCAATTTATATAAATGTTTTTTATAATGTTGATTTAAATGTAACCAAACCGGTATGCTCTTATCAATTTATATGCATTTACTTTTTTTCCCCTTTTACTTTAGAAAAATATACTTTGATATCCAAGTAATACATATTTATGTATATTAATTTTAAAAATAAAAGTTCACGTTATGAAATGAAAACATAGCCCTTTAAAACATGGCATGATATGATAAGTGAAATGAGTCCAATCTTACTTGGTTTCTTGTTAAACATAAAATCAAACAATCTTGGTTTCTTGTTAAACATAAAATCAAACATTCTTTAAGGAATGTTTGAAACCTTTCTTTTTTTTTGAATGAAAGTTTTATTACCAGCAAAGTAATTACAAAGTGTCTAACATAAAGTGTCTAACATAAAGAGAAGCACAAGAAAAGAAAGAAAATACAAAATCAACACTGGTCGCATCAGTATTCCTAACTTCAAAAGCTTGGATGGTATGATCAGTTAAAGCAAGGACTTCGTTAACCAATCTTGTAGCTGAGATATCTTTGTTGGTGAAAATTCTGTGATTCCTTGCGATCCAGAGCTTCCAGCAAAGGGTTTTAAAAACAATGCACCATATGTGATTGTTGTCATTCATCTTCATGTTGGTGTGCATCCAACTCATGAAAGGCATTGCTGTGAAGGCTGGCAAGATCTGATCAAGCACGATGAGAGACCAACATGCCCTAGCTAACAAGCATCATCAGTTATGTGCCGTCGGACTCTTTCGGTATTAGTGAGAAGCTTGTTTTTAAGAACCAGCCATATAAATGTTCTGATTCTCTGTGGCCCCTTCCGTTTCTAAGCGAGGCTCCATTCTGTGCTCTCTTCGTTCCATTGATCTTGCATAAGCAGTTTATAGGTGGATTTAACAGTAAATTTATTACAGCGTTGCCATAAGAGCTCATCATGGTCATCTCGGCTACATGGGGGCTTGAAAAGCTGGAAGTGGTGAAGTGTATCATGTGGGAGTTTATCTTGGAACCCAGTCCACTTCCACTGGCCCTCGTGCGTGACAAATTCACTGACAGTTTGATCAAGCTCATCTCCATTAATGGGGCATGTGGAGAGGTGAGAAAGGGGTCCCAGGTCCCCAATCCAATTATCCGACTAGAATTTTGTTGTTTCCCCATTGCCCACTCGCCATTTGTGTCCAAGAGCAAGATCCTCCCAGATGGATGAGAGGCTCCGCCATATATGAGAAGCATTGCGTACTCGGGGCTGCTGAGATCCAGCCTCTTGCCATTTATATTTAGATCGTAGAACTTTAACCCAAAGTAAGTTCGGTTGAGTCTGAACCGCATGTGCTGCTTTCATCAGGAATGTGGAGTTTTGACTAGCAAGGTCTTTGAGGCCACAACCACCATGAACTTTTGGCTGGCACATATCTTGCCATTTCACCAGAGGAATTCCTAGGTGTCTTTCAGTGGAGCCCCATATGAATTGTTTGATAAGCTTTGGATTCTTGTGATTGTGGCATTTGGTAATCGAGTTGTTTGCATGGGGTAGTATGCTACGACAGACAATACAGACTGAGCTAACGTGATTCTACCAGCGGGAGCGAGAGATCTGGTTTTCCATCCTTGTAGCTTCTCTTGGACCTTGTTCTCTATATATCTCTATGTCTCCTTTGCTACCCTCTTGTGGAGTAAAGGAACACGCAAGTACTTACCTAGGTTCTCAGTTTTCTGAACGCCCAGCTTGGTGCTTATCATGTTGGCCACTTGGAGAGGAACATTCCGAGAAAAGAAAATCATGGTCTTTGCTTTGTTCACTTTAAGCCCCGACGATGCACAGAAATCTTCCAATAACTGATTCATTTGGGGTGCCTGGTTGTCATCAGCCGAGCGAAAGAGCAGCAGGTCGTCAGCAAAGAATAAATGAGAGAGAGGTAGGCCCCCTCTTGTCAATTCGACCGGTTTCCACATGCCACTTTCCACTTCAATGCTGATAGCTTGAGACAAATGTTCCATACATAGAACAAAGAGAAAAGGCGAGAGTGGATTTCCTTGCTGCCTAATACCACGCTGGGGCTAGAACACATTTGTGGGGTGTCCATTCCACAATACTTGCATGGAGGCAGTGGTGACACAATGCATAATTAACCGTTGTAGATTAACAAGAATTCTTGCATCAGCTAGAGTGTTCGCAATGAAATCCCATCTTAATCTATCAAAAGCTTTTTCCAAATCCACTTTCGTCGCCATCCACCCACTTTTCCCTCTTTTACTCCTCATTGAGTGAATAACCTATTGGGCTATAATTATGTTATCCGTAATATTCTGGCCCTTTATAAAGCTTAATTGCTAGGGAAGTGTCAAGAGTGACATAATTGGCTTGAGTCTGTTGGCGATGATCTTGGTTATGAGTTTGTAAAAGGTTGTGCATAGACTGATAGGCCTGAATTCCTTAAGCGTCTGCGGGTGCTCCACCTTTGGAATTAAGGCTATGAGTGTGCGATTGAAGCAGAGCTCAATGCAACCTCTGTCAAAGACCTTCTTCACTTCAGCAAATATGTTATCACCAATGACATCCCATTGGGTCTGGAAGAACATTGTGTGTAGCCCATCAACGCACGGAGCTTTGAGAGGGTTCATGTCAAACAAAGCTCTCCGTGTTTCCTCCTTAGTGATCGGGCTGGCAAGGTTAGTATGTAACGACTGGGAAATTATTGGAAAATTACCTGAGTACCTGAAAAGAAGGTTGGCGTCTGGCTCAGTAGAGTAAAGCACCTGGAAGTAATTGGTGGCCATGTCAGCAAGCTTCAGTTGGTCCGCCTCCCAAATGCTATTGTCATTTTTTAGTATCAGGATTCTGTTCTTCCTTCGCCTAGCCAAAGCTTTTGTATGGTAATAAGAAGTGTTTCTATCTCCATCCTCTATCCACTGGCTACGAGATTTTTGCATCCACATGAGCTCTTCTTGCAGACAGATATTTTGATATTCCAAGATTAGAGTTCGCTCAAGCTCATTCAAATATGGTGAGAAAGGCTGCCACTCCAGCTTTTACTGAACCCCATTTATTCTGTTTCTGAGAATTCGTTTGTTCTTCCCGATATTTCCAAAGATGTTACTGTTCCAGCTACGAGCTTCAGCAGTGAAACAATCAATATTCTCAGCAAGGCTTTTCTCCTGGTTCCAAGATTTGCTAACCATTTCCTTAAATCCTGAGTGCATGACCCAAGACGCTAAAAACCTGAAAGGGGGTTGGGTAGATCGTTGTTGAAAATTCTAAAAACCTTTCTTGATAGAATGATGATATACAAGAGAAAAGGCTTCTCGGTGGATGATGGAGTACAAGTATTAAAATATAAAGACAATTGCTCCGTTTATTTTATCCGTTTTGCCAACGGATGCGCTTACCGAGACACTTTTCCTCTCACATAAACTATCTCGGAATCTGTGTCCGTTTTCCCAACGGGCTATCCAAACGGAGCCAATAATGCCCCTGTTAATCTCTCTCAAAATTTTTCCATACAAAATTATACAACTTTGGAAACTATTCGACAAATTGCTGCAAAATCCCCAACCATAAATTTATATTTGAAGAGTCTGGCCCAACCAAAAATCCCTGTAACTGTTCTTTGATTTTGTACAAATGTTTTTATGTTTTGCATATATTTAAAAATAGGCTGCACATCGTTAAAGAATGAACTTGTTTGTTGGAGCATTTAGAAAAGTCAAATGTACGTTTAACTGTGTTTTCTGTAAAACGGGATAATTTCTTTCACATATTTATTTTGGTTTACATAAGAATACTTCTCTATCATATTTCAAACTGGCACAATATTTGCATATGGGAAAGAGATGCAACATGGGCCTACATTTGGGCAAATTTTACAACTGAGGAGTTTTCTACCAAGTTTATCAGAAACCCACTTGATATGGACATTTCCACCAATACCCCTTGAGCTAAGAGGCATTGTTTTTAAAATGGGCCAGATTTTGCGGAGCTGAAGAATCCATGCACGAAGGCCCATCAGTTAAAGAGCCATTCTTTCCGACTAGACCCTTCTGACCCAATCAAAACTTTGCCAACTTCACCATCAGTTTCACTGGATGAGGTAGTTCTTGGGCTGGGACGCATAAGAGGACATAGAATCAATAGTGATTAGGTCTAGCGGAATAGACTAATCCCTCGGAATGTAATGAACCAATATTTAAATATATGTTGGGAGAGGTGCTCACATTTAAAGCTTGTTTGGAAACAGCTTCTAGAACTTAGGTTTGGTTTCAAAACCTAGATTTTACCTCAAAACCTAAGTTTTATCCAAAAGAAAATCTTTTTCCCAAAAGCTATTTTGGTTACAAAACATCAGTTTGAAACATAGTTTTTGAAACTTATGTTTTCTCTTTCCTACTTTTTCCTCTTTTCTCTTTCCTACTTTCCTCTTTCCTATCCACTTTTTTATCTCGAAATCCGTAAAAGCTAATAACTTCCCAAACATAAATCACTTTTCAAAACCTAGGTTTTGCCTCGGAATCTGTAAAAGTTATTTTCCAAAATTTATTCTCCAAAACAAAACCTAGATTTTACCTCGGAATCTGTAAAAGCTATTTTTAGCTATATATCCAAACAAGCTCTTAGTATCGGATAGTGCTTCGAACAAAGATTGTCTCAAATAGAAATATACTCGTATTTAGAAAAATAAAGGACATAGAAGCTCTAACGGGCGATATGCAGCTTTTGTATCTCATCTTGCTGCAAGGGTGAATATGGTAACTAAGATAATACTCCATCATGTCATTAATACAGGAGTTAGGTAGCTAACCTGATGATGTTGAAAAACCATTTTAGTTATTTGCAATAAATATATGCTAATTTTTGTATAATACCATTTTTAATCATGTATGTTGCAATTGCCAGGTGATGAAAATCTCCTTATTATATGCAATCAATAGGAATAAATTTTTGGGGCATTATAAATTCGATAGATAATGTGGATGAATTGTGATATTATATTTTGAACTAAAATGAATCTTTTATCTATCCTTTTATATTTATGATCGGAGGATGGGATAGTAGTATTTAAGGCTAGGACAATGAACTTGGTTTTTTTTCACCCAACCTATTTCTTGAAGTACTGAATACTTGCCCAGAGATAAGAACGCGAAGTCAGGATGGCAGAACAAATATTGGCTTCATTTGGAAACCCGTTGAGAAAACGGACACAGATTCCGAGGTACTTTATGTGAGAGGAATTTTGTCTCGGCTTGCGTGAGAATGGATTTTGGGAGCCAAAACGGCATTCCTAACGGAATACCAAACGCAGCCATTTACTATCAGATGAACATTTTGGGAGGATATCTGTAACACCAACTGCCACTAATTGACCATCTACCAAGTATTGTTGGTGAAATGAGCCAAAACCGCTAGGAGGAACCGTGCCATCCCCAGAGGAAGCAACATAAAACAACTGACTTGAATCATCAGCAAGAAACCTTACACACACGCACGCACACACACATGAGCTCTCAGTCAAATGGTCTGGATCATCATTACGTGGTTTGAGCTTATATAAGCATGCACATTCTATTCTGGATCAAGACTTGATCTTTTCAAGCCAACCTCGAGGCCTTCGGATTTTTTTAACCTGACTGAATCGAGGGGTTAGTAATCAAACAGTTTCCTTCACTCCCACGCTTTATTCCAGAATTTTTAGGAGCTGGAGCATTTTGACTACTTAGGGAAATTACCCTTCTCTCCTAGTGTCTAGACCTTACGTGGCAAAAGTTACATTTGTTAGTACTTAGCTAATGCGACAGTTGTTCCAAGTTACATTTGATCAACAACTACTTAATTACTTAACTGCATAACTAATGTGTTTAGTCTATATTAATCCTAATACAGTTCTTGCTTTCATTCATTAAAGATACACGTTCATATGTACATGTTCGTATGTATGTATGTATGTATCGTCGGCCTCTTAATTTCCTTCCCTCTTTTAACCTTGGGATGATCGGTCTAAGACCTTGGGAATTTCGTGTTGGTTGGTGAAATTAGTGCTTTTGAGAGAGATAATGATTCATGATCGATCGTTTCTTGTTTGAGGAAAGGTGTAAGGGGTAGGATGTCTATCATTGTGTTGCATTCCACAAGTCTTTGATAAAAGAAGTTGGTGGCTAGTTATAATGATTGCCATCTTTACAAGACTCTCATCCACACACACACACGTGTGTGTGATATATATACATGCGTATGTGTGAGAAAAAGAGATGTGCCTTTGAAGCTTTTGGGTACGAGTTAAACTACTCGAGGACCTGACATTTTTTTGAGTTGTGTCTTATTGGATCTATTTGGTAACGTGGTTGAAAAGTACTTATAAGTACTTTTACACAAGTCGAAGCAAATATATGAAGAAGATTGTCTCACTTTAAGGAAAAACACTGTTGAATGTGATTATAAGTGCTTATAAGCACTTTTGGCTATTTGCCAAATGGTATTGTTAGGGTTACAACTGGTCCATTATAGGGAAATATTGACTCTTGATATGAATGAGGAACTATGGAATGTGATTCATAAAAAGAAAATTAACTTATCAAAGTTTGAGTATATATAAACTTATACATGTGCTTAATTTGATGGGAAAATAATCATTGGCCCTTTCCCTCTGGCGCACGGTCGAATACGAGTTAAGTAAGGAAATCATAGCATACCAGCTAGTTTCATTACTCCTATGTTATTAATCACTTTCTTTTGAGGGGTGCGACGTACTTTACTTTTGAAAAGGTTAATGTTTTACCGTCATCTAGCTTTGCAGTTTATTAAAGCGATCAAAGTTCATTCCCTTTTGACTAATATTATATCGAACTTGTATCCATCATACCCACCGAACTCTGACCTCCTGAATTATTGCTATTCATACAGAAGTCCGACATATAGATAGAAAGAAGCATCAAGTTATATACAAATTAATGCCTTTTATATATCCCTTTAAACACAGGGACGCCTTACCTATACTGGCAACAAAACAAAGACTTCATAAAAATTAATACCTGCATTCGCTGTCCCATTCAAATATGGTACTTTCATAATTGCATTTTGTTCTGTTAGAACCAAATAACGTGTCATGTTTTCTTGTTTGCATGAAACTAAACTACTTAGAGATAGTTAGGGTTTAGGCATAACAAATAGGAGATGTGATATGAATACTTATACTGTGTCAATTTGGGAATGCGGTAGAAAAATATTTTTACGTAGATCGAGATAAATATATAGAGGATATTATCTCATTTTGCGGAAAAGCACTGTTAAATGTACTTATGGGAAGTAAATAAACTTTTCTAAACACATACATTATGAATGATTTAAAATTAAAATCTTAACACAATTTTTTTTTGGGAGAAAAGAATTACCACGATGAAAGAAAAACCCTTGTTGGAATCCAGGCAATTGTTATTGATTGTCATAATATTGACATCGACCAGTCAACTAGCGATCCAAATATAATAACCCAAATAAAAATAATTAAGGGCGGTGCCAAAACAGGGTCGAACAAGAAATTAAGCAAACCTTGGGGGCATGACGGCAAAATCAAGGACGTTAAATTCAAAAAGAAGAATATGAGAAAGAGGGCATTACCGTGATTATCCACCTATCCAAAGGCTGATGCTTGTAGCGGTAGCTTCAAGTGAGAGAAACAATACCAACTGTACGGCTTCTCTACCTCCGTCTTCCCCATTTCGCACTTCAAGAATCACTCATTTTACCGTGCACTGCCACTTCCCCTTCACTGTTTCCGATCTCTCCCTCTTGCTCCTTACTCATTTCATTGGGGTTCTTGGCGAAGCCCGACTCTTAGCTGAGGTTCTGTCCCTTTATCCTGTAGCTACTTTTGCTTCTCTCTGTTGCAATGCTGTTCGATTTGAGTTGAGAGCGTTTGTTTCTTCCGCAAAGATTTGAGTTTGGCACAAGATTCAGGTTTCGTACGGGATGTTGAATCGAAGTCAATGCTGAAGAACAGCGGAATAGTTGTTTACAATGGGTAGCTTCAAATTCGCGGCATAATAGAAGTTAGATTCTGAGATCTAATTGTGTTTGTTTAGGTTTTGATGAGTCTATGGGGATGATAAAAGTGCATTTGATTTAGAAAACCACACTTGGGGGAACGAACGAGAAGCGAAACTGAGGTTCTTTCCGCAGGGGGCTTCGCGCTTTCCTTTGTTTGGCTCATCCTATCTTGGGTTCGTTGGGTTTGGATTTTGGAGGATGAATCGTAGTTTTAGGGCGCAGGAGTCGCAAATGCAAGCGGCTTTAAAGCAGAGGCAGCAGCAAATGGGGGGACTAAGGTCTTCGATGATGAAGGAGAAGGATGAGGAACTTGCATTATTCCTGGAGATGAAAAAGCGCGAGAAGGAACGTAGCGATCTTCTGCTGCACAGCTCTGAGGAGTTCGATGCACCACTAAGCTCAATAGGTATAGACTATAGATATGTAACATACGTTCAAGAGCTTTTATTTTACTTTAGATCAGCACTTGAATTTTTTTTTTGGGGGTTAGTTTACTGTTATCCCTTATTATGGGTTAAGAACTGAAAAATCCTTGTTCTTGTCTTGACAGCATTTACGGTGCCAAATTAATTTTCTCTTTGTTATCTGGTCTCTTAATATTGCAGGCGCAAATCCGGGTAGTTCACTCATATTTAATATTGCTGCATCTACGCCAGCTCCTACGCGTAAGACTGGTGCTGATGATTTTCTCAATTCAGAAAATGACAAAAATGATTATGACTGGTAATGCGATACCAATCTAGTCTCTTTCTTCATAATTTTTCTTTTGTTACTCTTGGTGCAGTACAATTATTGGGGTTGAGCCTTTTCCCTTTCTAATGGATTAACGATTTGGGGTGTATTCATGAAGAATATATTGTAGTGAAAAGCTCACAAGTTGCCATCAATATCAGTAACTGTAGAGAATAGTTGTCAACTCATGAAAAAGGCATTCAGAAAATTTTGGGTCTTCAGGCTGTTCTGGCCTTCTGCACGATAGTTTTCTGTTTTGGATTTCTTCATTAATTAATTTTATTGTCAGTTGTTAGAATTAGCTGATTCCGCAGATATGTCTTATTGTTTCGGTGGTTGCAGTGTCAATTTTAATGCTACCCCGTCTCTGGTTACATTTCTCGGATTACTGTTTTATAAATTTCCCTTCTTTCAAAATCCTAATCATTTGGAAGTTGGAAGGTATACGGTTTACAGAGTGCAGCGACTTTCATAGAAATCCACACAGAACCTCTCAAAGTGGATCACGGTCCATTGGCAAATAGAGCCAAAACAATGAAAAGTTATAGACATCTTATGTGCAATAGGAATTCAATAATAATCATAGAAACACATGATTTGACACACCAGCAGGTGAGCATTCTGTCTTTTCTCACGATAAAATGATAAATAACTTGAGAACTCTTGTTAAACTTTTTTATTAAATTAGGTTAGATAACATAAATTTCAGGTTCAGCGTGCTAGGTGTATGGTCTAATGGATAAAAAACTTATGAACATCTTAAATATGCCAGCCATGGTTTCTTTTAGACATTTTCTTTTGATTTCTTTCTTCATTGGGAAACATTGGATGAGCTAACTCTCTTTTATAATCCACATTATTCAGAAGTTTTACACATTACATTGTTTAGCTGCTTTCATTGAAGTCCCCCACAGAGCCTCTCTATATCCATAATGGGCCCTTAATATGTGAATACAGAATTAATGGAAGGTTATAGATGGCCTTTGAAATTATGTGCAATAGGAGTTCAATAGTCATAGCCAGAAATGCAGGAAATTATCTATGAGCGGGCATTCTGTTCCATTCTCTTTTTGCTGGGTTTATGTTCTAATGCACACTATCGACATGTGTTTTTGTTAGGGCAGCTTGTGCTTTTTCTGGGTCTGAATTGCAATGCATACAACTGAACATGGTTTATTTTATGTCTCATAATATTGAAAACTGTGTGAATTGTTGTTGTCATCGTCGTCGTCGTCCAAAATGGTGCTGAGTGATTCACCAAAAAAAAAAAAAAAGTGCTGAGTGAAGTTCATTTTTTCAGGCTTCTAACTCCTCCTGGGACTCCTCTTTTTCCTTCTCTGGAGATGGAATCACGAAAAAATGTCATGAATCAGCTTGGTCCTCCAACCACACGCCCCACTGCATTAAAATCAAGAGTAAGCATTTTCACTGTAGATTCCAGAGCTTATAGTTGTGAGCTGATTGGCAGGCTTGCAACTGATTTGCCTGGTTTTAATTTGCCAAGAGGACTGTGTTAACTGTGGCAGGGAGGAGATTTGAATTTAGGTAGTCAATTGGTGTACAGAAGAAAGCCAGTTAATTAAAACTCTATTAATGGACCCCTTAAATATCGTTGTAAAGAAGAGGAGTTAGCTTTGACATTTAATGACTTCAGATTTGAGAATTCATTCTTCCATTCCTACTTTCTTACCTGTTGGATTGTCTCATGCATTATGAATTTTTGGTTTTGAGGAAACGTTGTTCATCTGCTAGCAATATCATTCTTAGGGAGTATGCAGAATTCATAATAAACTTGACTTCAAGATATAGATTATTTACTTGACATGTAGAAACAATACTGATTGTGCATTTTTTTAGTTGCTGATGCCTGACCTAGGAGTAGGGATATCTAGTTCACATGTGGCATTCCTCAAACCATGGTCATCACCCTATCGCATATTTCACATATTAGACTTTGCTTAAATTGTTTGTTTGTGAAAAGAAACTGTCAAGATCCGTTGTTATCACCTTGTACATTTATCATTATTAATTCTTGAATTTATGCCATACTACAAAATTTAAAATCTACATGTTTAATGTTAGAAAGTCATTTTTTTGGGTAATTGCTTTCTTGCTGCTGTAGTTGGCAAATCCAACATCAGAGCCTGCCGGAAGGAGCCACTTAGCATCTAAACAACCAGCTGCCTCCTCTGGGTTGAGCTCTTCAAGCAATGGCACACGTAGGCCCTCATCATCAGGGGGTCCAGGATCAAGACCCGCAACTCCTACTGGACGCCCAACGTTGACCTCGGCTTCAAAATCATCAAGACCTTCAACGCCTACTTCTCGGGCCACTGTGTCTTCAACCAGGACCACTATAACTGCTTCCAAGCCCACGATTTCTGCCACAAAGGCTGCGAGTTCTGCTTCCAAGACCACAGTCCCTGCTGCTAAATCCACTACTCCATCAAGATCCTCTACACCGTTGTCCAGGTATACTGCTAGGTCGTCAACACCAACTTCAAGGCCTACCTTGCCTCCATCGTCCAGGCCCACATCAAGGGCGTCAACACCACCTCGGCGGCCATCAACACCATCAAGAGCACCCACTGCTCCTTTAGTCAAGACAAGTTCTATTTCCAAGCCTGCTCCTCTATCATCAAGGCAGCCAACTCCTGTGAAGTCTAGGCAACCTGTTTCTACAACATCAAAGCCATCAGTATCATCACATGGAACTTCACCAACAGCAAGACCAAGACCTTGGAAGCCATCTGAGATGCCTGGTTTTTCTCTTGATGCTCCTCCCAATTTGAGGACAACGCTGCCTGATAGGCCATTGTCGGCAACTAGGGGCAGGCCCGGAGCACCCATTTCTCGGTCCTCATCTGTTGAGCCTGGTCCTAGTGGAAGACACAAGAGGCAATCATGTTCTCCTTCAAGAGGGCGTTCCTCCAATGGCATGGTTCATATGAGTGGAAGCTCTATGCCAGCTGTTAGCCGAGGACACTCCAAAGTGAATGACAATGTCAGCCCTGTAGTAATTGGCACCAAAATGGTTGAGAGGGTTATAAATATGCGTAAACTAGTGCCACCAAGGCTGGATGACAAAAATTCTCCCCATAGTAATATCTCAGGCAAGTCATCTTCATCTCCTGAAAGCTCAGGTTTTGGAAGGACTCTCTCGAAGAAATCTCTGGATATGGCTATCAGGCACATGGTACGCATCTGTTGTGTGATTCTGTTGTTGAATTTTTATTCATTCTTCTGTCAGTTGAAACCAAACTTGTTACACATAGATCTCATAGACTACCTATTTTATGTCCTGGGCATTTTTGAATTGATGAAGTTGAATGACGTTCTCAAATAATCTTTTCTGTGTTTTGCTTTGGACACAGGATATAAGGCGAACAATTCCTGGAAACTTGCGGCCATTAATGACAAATATTCCAGCATCATCTATGTATAGCGTGCGGTCAGGGTCGCAACGAAGCCGGACAATTAGCATGTCAGGTTCTCCTCATGCTACTAGCAGCAATGCAAGTTCTGAAGTGAGTGTAAACAACAATGGACTCTGCTTAGATAGTAGTGAAGTAGATGATGATATTGGCAGCGAGAGAGGCGGTCAATCTCCTGCGAGTGTACGAGGCAGGTGAAAACAATAGCTCACACATTATTGGACATCTCTGCTGAAATATAATTAGGAACTGCGCTCATATCCAGAATTCCAGGCCTAAATTGGGATTTGGATATGGAACTAACCATTTTCTGTTGTAAAGTTTATTGGAAGTGATGATCATGTGAGCTTATGTATTTCAAGGAATTTGTGACGTCAGGTAGCTCCGTTATATGCTGCAACGTTACTGCTCATTTTTTTAAGCAGGCTGAGGTCTGTGCTTATATCTAATGAAGGTTGAGCTCGTTATGGGAAAATGGATATCAGAAACGGTATTTGATACTACAATTTGCAATCTTCTCCAGGTGTGGGTTTTGGACTTCGGTTGTCATCTGTCAAGTTATTTATTTTTATTAATGCATCTATTATTACTGGCTAATTCTTTGGACAACAACAAAACAAACAGAACTTAACATGGGCATAATTATTTTCTTGTGATTTGACTATATTTGATTCTTTCATTTTAACAATTATTTGATTTTTTTAAAAAATTGTTTGTATTAGCAAATTTAATTTCTAACATAACGCATCTGTTTCAAAAATATAAATTATCTCTATCTTAATTGTTGTATTGAAAAGAGTATTGCTATTTCATGCTAAAGGTTAATATTAATATGATTATCTTTCATTGTAGTTATAATAAGATTATAGTGAGGCTGAAAAACAATTTTTTTATATATAGAAAAAATAAATCTCTGGTTGGTGAATGTTTTGAGCGTAGGCTTGTGCTCAATTCCCCTTGGGTTCGACTTTGCCTTTACTTGACCCTAAAGTCTGTTAACTTATGATAGGCCTGAAACTCTCTGAACTCAGAAATATCATCAGGGTTTTTTTTTGAATTAACATCATCAGGTTTTAGATACGAGAAAAGAGCGTTAGCCTTGTTGCAAGATGAAATTGCAAGTTAGTTCATTGGAAGGTCGTGGGGCAACTTATTTTGTAGTCTCTACCAAAACCATTCCACTTCGACAAGGGCCATTTTGGTTGAGAGCGTACCTGAGTGGAGTTCATTATGAATGTATTTTTTAACCATCAAACTCGTCATTGCAACAGAAAAAAAATCCTAGTATGCGGGTATACTTTTATTTTATCTCAATAGTCTTCAAAATTTCATTTTAACGTCACGGGATATGTTTTAACGAGTCGTATTATTTACAAGTTATGAAAAGTATGATTTATATTTCAAAATTTATGTAATGCAAAGAGCACACTAATTATTATATCAAAGACCACTAATTTTTCGTTAATTAAACCAGCAACCTAATAGACTGCTTACATTTATCTTATGACCATCATAAATGATTCAATGTCGATATATAGTAGAAGATCTTTTTTTTTTTGGCCGAAGATATATAGTAGAAGATCTTCATAAACCCAAAGCAAAATTTATCGTTAGACTTGACAAAAAAAGCTACAAATAATATATCCAAGTGACAAGTTCAAGCATTTCTGAGTACTAGACACGTACGGAAGGAAATATGTATAGATACATTTCTTTCAAAAGCCAGAATTTGCATATCAACGCATATTTATTATGCACAGAAATGCCGATACCGTTTGGAGAAAGCCTCTTTTTAATGGCAAGCAACTCCACCAGAACATCCTTTATCCCCCTTCGTTCACTAGGCATATCTACCGAACATGCCACTCCAATCTTAGCGGAGCTGATGAAATATTCTTGAATTTCGAGTTTCCCATTAGAATTCAATATTTCTGATGCTGTCAACAAACTTGAGTCCGCTATCTCAATAACTGATCTTTCTGACAACGCCAACTTACAGAGCCTTGTGCAGGCTCATATCTTCTCTAAATATGTTATCTGTATGCTTCTTTCAAGTGAGCATCTCTGACAATAGAACTCCATAGCTATAGATATCCCCTTGTGCTGTCACTGGTCCACCTGCTCCGTACTCTGCACAAGAATCAATGATTAAAACGGCGCATATTCATTATATGTTCAAAACCACTGTTGAGCCTGTGTTTAAAAGATGGCTATTTCAAAAAAATGAGCTTAAACAACACAAAAGGTAATGTACCTGGAGGAATATAACCAATGGTTCCTCTAATTGCTGAGGAAGGAGTTTGATCTCTTCCAGAAGAGCTTGTAACTTCATGAAGGAGCTTAGCTAACCCAAAGTCTCCCAAGTGAACGACCATTTCATCATCAAGAAGAACATTACTTGGCTTGATGTCACAATGAACAACAGCTACCTCACAATCATGGTGGAGATAATCCAAGGCATCAGCAACATCAATAGCTACTTCTAGTCTTCGAGGAAAATCAAGATGCGGATTTCTTGATTCACCATTTCCATTTGTTGATGACAACCAGTTCTCCAAACTCCCTTTTGGCATGAACTCAAAAACCAGTGCCATAAAGCCGACACCTTTGAAATCGATGCTGGAACATTAAGTTATAATCTTCAGAAGGTTTCGGTGACGGACTTAAAGCTTTGCATTCATTGACAAAACTTTTTGATGCTCCGTGTGTCTGAAGATTAAGCACCTTCACAACAATAGGTTTCTCATAGTAGTGAAGTGTTCCTCTGTATACAGAACCAAAGCTTCCTGAGCCCACCAAGTTAGATGAGGAAAACCCGTTGGTAGCATCATGCAGCTCTCTGTAAGAAAATTTGAAGAGCCTATTCTGCATAGAGGATGATGGAAAATATAACCCATTTGGCTTTCTTCTCCAATAATAAATACAGATGACAACTACAAAACAAATGACAGCACTGCCTATCACAATGACGAGGATAATGATGGTTTTAAGATGCTTCTTGGGCTTATTTGAACACGCAGGCAGCTTCAATTCAGGTATGCCACCACAAAGATCCTCATTTCCTGTGAGTGAGATTGCAGTGACATTATCAAACACTCCTCCTTTTGCAACCTCGCCACGGAGATGGTTGAACGAGAGGTTTAAGGCCCTCAAATATGGAAGATCTTTTAATTCATCGGGAACTGTGCCTGACAAGTTATTTCTGGAAAGATCCAAGATATGAAGAGATTTTAGCAAACCAAATTAAGAGGGAATACTCCCTTGGAAAAGGTTCCCATTCATGAAAAGAACCGACAGCCCCGAACATTCACCTAGTGCAGTTGGAATATCACCCGATAATTTGTTTTCATGTAGTTCCACTAAATGCTTCAGGTTTCCAAACTCTGATGGAAGGGGCCCATTCAACGAATTGTAAGAAATGTGAAGAACTATTAAATCTTCTAGCCGACCAAATGTATCATTGGGTATGTTACCGCTCAAGTTGTTGACGGAAAGATACAAATGCTGCGTATTTTTGCAGTGTTTGAGGGCTATGGAATCCTTCCCTCAAAATTGTTTGTGTGCAAATACAGATCAAACAACTTGGTAAGGTTGCCAAGGGCCATCGGAATGGTTCCAATTAATTGGTTTTGCTCGAAGAATGTTCTTCCAAGATTTTTCAAGTTTCCAATTGAATCTGGAATTTCACCTTGAAGAAAGTTCCCTCCCATCTCGAATATTGTTAAGTCAAACAGTTTCCCAATCTCTTCCGGTATGCTTCCAGAGATCTTATTGTGCCCCATCAGAAGTGCATTCAATGGTGAAGTTTCCAGTTGACTTTGAGAATATGCCACCAAATCGATTTCCTTGTAGGCTCAACGAAAGCAATTGGCTACAGTTGGTTAATGATGAAAGGAATCGCCATTGCTTCCACTCCCCAAAACATTGAAGTCAATGTTCAATTCAAGAAAATATTGCAGGCTTCCCAAAGTGGTGGGAAATGGCCCATTAAAATGATTTGAAGATAGATCTAATATTTGCAATTGAGAGATATATGTTGGAAAATGTGGGAGGAATTGTTCCAGCTAAAGAGTTGATTCCAACCCAAAAATTCCGAACATTGGGAAAATGAAGATCTATATTTGATGGAATAGTTCCGGACAAGTGGTTACAGCCAAAGCAAAATGCACGATATTGGAAAGATTATAAAGTGAAGAAGGGATTATTCCCGACAAATTATTTAGACCTAGAGCAAGATAGTTCAAATCTGTTAGCTGGCCTAGAGTTTGAGGTATACTTCCTTGCAGATTATTTCCCGCAAGACTCAAGACCCTCAATGATGAAAGATTTCCCAAGGACTGTGGAATACTACCGAAGAACTCATTGGCAGCAAGGTGCAAAGCATTAAGTGATGGCATTGATCCTAACCAGGAGGGAACTATACCAGTCAAGTTATTGTATTTAATTTGAAGTGTGTAACTTGAAGACTTGAACAGTTAGCAAGCTCTACAGGAATCTCTCCCTGGAAATTATTATGTTTTAGGAAGGGAATTTGCAAACGTTTGAGACGGGCCATCTCTTTGGGGATCTCACCATGCACCCTTGTGTAAGAAATATTTAACAGTTTAAGGAAGGTCAGATTACTTGTTTCTGGTGCAAGAATCCCACCAAAACTTTGACCTGTTAACTGCAATGTAGAGACTCTGATGTGACGAGTACTGCAGGAAACACCTTCCCATTTACACAAGTGGAGAGAACGATTCCACGAAGGTAGAAGTTGAGGATTGCCATTTGTGAGCTTGTTCTTCAAAGCGACCAAAGATAGTCTATCAGTTTCTGGACCCATAGGCTTGGTGGCAGATGTGAGTAAGAATAAAGGTTAGTGAAGCCATGAAGAGCAGTAGCAGCAACTCATGGTGGCGAAGTAAGAGACCATTTTTTGGTTATTGAGAAGAAATTTGGAACATGAAGCCAATATCTTCCGTACTGATCAGAACAATCATTTCACTCTGGTAACTATATATAATATATAGTTTAAGTTTCATTTTCGTGTGGCATGCCATGGATTTAGACACCGCTGCTTCTAAAGTTTACATACAGCTCACTAGATTTGACTAAGTGCTTGTTTGGGAACTTTGTTCCCCTAAGGATGCGCGTAAATCGAGATAAAATCATCACAAAATCCGTAAAAAAACCATCTCGAAATACATACAAATCATATTAGAATCTGCAAAACCATCTAGAAATCTGTAAACTCCTTTTTTCCAACGAAACTCCTTTTTCCCAACGGAATTCCCAAGCATACACTAAGAGTTAGAAGACAAAGTGAAGTAGAAAGCACGCGCGCACGCGAGTCACTGAAATCTGTAATCACCACTTGATCCACACACCCCACCTCCGTGAGTGCAGAAAAAAATCAGTGGTCGGAATGACTTTGACTTAGCTTGGTATGAATTTTATTTTTAAAAGCCATTTCTTCTGCCTATATATTCGTACAAGTATTATTAGTCCAATTAATTGTATGCTTTTTACCTTTGTGGCTTCGTGCTATGCTTACACTAGTAGTTAATTTGCAGGAGAGAAGATCTTGATTCTAAGAGTCCCTCATGCACTAGTACAGAGTATAGCTTTTACTACTGAAATGCCCTTTTTTAAAAAAAAGGGAGTAAAAAGTGAAGGCGGTTTACTTTTGATGCCTTATATGTTAAATAGGGCGCCAAAAATCACATTTTGGCGCCCCACCTTAAGATAGGGTGCGTAAAGGGTGACTTTTGGCGTTCTATATGTTAAATAAGGCGTCAAAAGTCACACTTTTGACCCCCTGTTTAACATATAGGGCGCCAAAAGTCACACTTTTGGCCCCCTATTCAACATATAGGGCACCAAAAGCCCTTTTGACATGACGAGATACGCATTAATAGTGCGTAGACCACCACTTCCCTATGTATAGAGCATACCGACCACACCTCCCTTTCTTGGCTTCTCTCTTCTCCCTTCTCCTGTGTGCCCTCCAATCTTGCTCAAGCGTTGCTATGCCAACCTCGTCCAAGCGTCCAGATTCTTCTAAGCATTGTCGTCTCGCCAAGAAAGCTCAAGCGTCGTCGTCTTGCCGGTTGTCTTCTTCTTATCTAGTTCTCGACTTGGTTTGTAGGTTAGATTCTTCCCCATTTAACCATTTCGTTGTACATGCATGTCTCTTGTTTTAATCTTGCTTGCATGTCTTCTTATTCTCATTATAATAAATTACCCATTTACCATGACGATGAGAGTTTATCTTTTCATTGTTGTTATTCTATTTTCTAGTTAATTTGCATGAGCTTTCTTGCTAAAATGAGGCATTAGTGATTGTACTCTCTCATTTCCAGCTAATAAAGAGGATATACGGCACTCATAACTTGATTATTTGCGGGTTCCATCTGCAATCTTACTCTTTTCTGCTCAAGTCATTGTCACAGAGTTTGTTTCATTTCATTAGCGTTATTTTAGTCCATTTGGATCCTGTAGGGATAAATGCGTTAAAATGTTTTGCTTTAGTAAAAATTCCTGATATGTTTTATCATGTCTGGCCTTAATTTGGTGTAAAATGGAAATGTAAACTGAATCAGACAGTAAAGGGGTTAAATAAAATTGCAAAGAATTTTTTTTTTAAAAAAATATATACCTATGGCGCCCTATATAGCTATATAGACCTACGGCGCCTTTCACCATATAGGGCGCCGTAAACCCTAACTTTATACTCCCCTCACATATGCACCCCCTGAAAAAGGGCGCCAATTGGGTTCAAAATAGGGCGTAAAAAGTACATTTTATTTGTAGTAGTGATGGTTCATTATTGGCATTAGGAAGAGGTGCATTAACCTTAGTTTTAGTTTCAGATCAACAAAGTATTATTTGGGAGGACTGGATGACTTGTGTTCAAGACTTTCTCATTGGTTTCTCTTGTTTTATAGCTCTCCCCTCCCTGATTTATACAATCTTGTAAATGATTTTCCCTGTTCTTCTTATATTGCTGTGAAGTGAAATATTTTTATTATCAATATCGTTTTACCTTATATAAAAAAGTCTAATTAAGTAGAAGTATTTCCTATTTAATAGTCCTTGGAGAACGATAAATTTACAAGTCCGAATATAAAAATTTACTACCTTCCAGAGATTGCAAATTTAATAGTAACAGTAAGAGGGTAATTTGGTCATCTCAATTTATTTTTAAAGTAATATCAGAAATTTGCAGTTTCTTCACAAAAATAACTTTTAATTTTGGTTCTGGAGAATAATTTTCCCAATTATTTTTTTGCCAATGACCTTGTTGTCCAATGTCATGTGAGCTCCAGTTCCAAGTGAAATTGGTAGAGAAAGGAATTTGAAATCGGCCTCGTGGCTCTGGTTTGTGGCATGCTTCTTCGAGTAAGCTTTTTCCCTCCTTTATGGCTTTCGTTCTATGTTGACATGTGTATATATTGATCTGTGTCATATAGATGTGACTTATATATATTGATATATGTTTGTTTATCTTTTGATACACACACATGTTGTGTTCTTATTCTGATAGATAGACATACATCAATTATATTATGTACAAGAGGTCAGAATGGGCCAAGAAAAGCCGTCTCAGCCAATTCAATGGAGCGGGCAAGAGCCGCAGCTTTGTTGAGACACTCTTGGTGCTCATCGCCTGGCTCACTGTCAGCCACAATACCAGCCCCTGCTTGCAGATGAGCAATCCATTCTCTGCCTCTCTTGCTCCGACCTCCCGTCGGAAACACCATCGTTCTCAGGGCCAGTGCAATATCCATATCACCGTCCGACGATATCCACCCAAATCCGCCTCTATATGGCCCTCGCCTCCTCACCTCCAGCTCATCAATCAGCTCCATCGCCTTCACCTGATGAAACCACCAACCCTAACTGCGTAAAAACATTCAACACTAACGATAATTTGAGAGCGTAACATATTCAGGGTTATATATATACGGACCTTTGGTGCTCCACTGACGGTTCCGACCGGCAAGGCTGCACGCAGGGCATCCCAACAAGACAGGTGGTCCTGCAACTCTCCGGTGACCTGAAAGGTATACATGTACGTTGCAGACTGAGTTGCAGTAAGCTGCATGTGTGTGTGCGTGTGTGTGGCCGTTAAAGCTCAGGGACAGGTTTTGACCGTTGAGCTAATGTGCATGACATGGGAATAGCGTTCAATATCCATAAGCTTTTCCACTTTCACTGTGCCACTTTTTGAGACCTGCAAATTATAGAACAACTTCTTAATTACCAACTCTTATCATTCTACTCTTCACACAAGTCCCATGATGTACTAAAGTTCTGTTCTAAGATCCGTGTGTGTGTGATTTCGTAACATATATACCTTGCCAACGTCATTTCGTCCCAAATCCACCAGCATGAGATGCTCTGCACATTGCTTTTCATCAATCAGCAGTTTCTTTTCTAGCTTATCATCTTCTTCAACCGTCCTCCCTCTTCTACTCGTCCCAGCCAATGGACGATTTACTACCTTCTTCTGTTGATAATAATTTAAGTTTCTTAATCACCTAAATGACACGCTCTAATCTCATGAATCTGATAAACCAATAAATAGATTCATATGAGCCAAGAAAGTTAACTACCTTCTTTATACGCGTGAGAATCTCAGGACTCGAAGCAACCAGAATGCATCCCCTTGCCTATTTGATGAGATGTAACATAAAATCATAAAAATCTCTTGGCCACATGCAAGAACCTGCAGATGTGAAGTTGTTTGGAGATAAACCTGCAAATAAGCCATATAAGGGCTTGGGTTTACCACCCTCAGTGCTCTATATATGTCAAATGGATCAGCAAATGTTTTGCGTTCAAAACGCTGACTGAGAACGATCTGAAAGATATTGCCTGCTTGGATATGCTCTTTGGCTTGAATAACTGCATCCTTATATTCTTCACTTGTCATATTTGAGTTCTTCAAAGGAGCACCAAAATGGCGAGTATGGAGTTTCACAGAACCTGGACATAGCTTTAGGCTAGCAACGATGGAATTGAATTCTGAATTCACTTTTGATTCAATGGTTAAATGAAAACTAAGTTATTGAATAAAAGGCATGAACAAATAACTCACTGAATGCTATTTTGCAATCTGGCCACTAATTTTTCTAACCGTTCCTTTCCATCTTTGTAAGCATTCTCCGCTGAAGTGTACCTATCTAATCTCACCCAGTGAATCACATATACTTTCTGTTTAGAAGAGAGAAAGAGAGAATTAATGCAGTGATCGAGTTAAGTAATTAATTTACATATTACCTTTGCCCTTATACAAGAAGTTGAGTTTTTGGAGAGAGATTAAGAAATGTAATTTATTACCAATATATTTATTATTTTATTTAAATTAATTTTTATGACTTTAAACCGATATATAATCTAATTATACATATAAGTATTTAAGAATATATATTATAATTAAATAATTTATTTCAATTTTTTAATTTTCCTAAAAAAATCATATAACTTTTATGTTTAGTATAAGAGGTGGTATATTAAAAAATTAGTTAAATTAATTATTATAATGAATACACAGTGGTTTCCAAAATACTATGTTTAATCATTGTAACCAATTATTAACGGAAACTCCTTGCAACATACAATTAATATGAATACTATGCAGACAAATTTGTTTATTTAATTCATAAAATAAATTGAGATATTATATTTATAAAACTCTTGTACTTATATTTAGAATATGATGGAGTCTAAGGACTAAGAGTGTTAAAGTAGAAGTATGGCGTTAATTAAATTTTTTCCAATTATTTTTAAGGTTAATGAAGTCGAAATATATATATATATATATAGAGACACACACAGACGGAACTGATTTCAGTGCATGGCAGGGCGTCATGCGTCCCGTCCCCATCCTTTTTTTATTTTTATTATATATTTTAATATATTATTAATAATTAATATAATTATAATAATTAATATATTTATATAATATATTTAATATTTTAAATTTATTCTATTTTTTTGTTTTTTATTTATGAATTATTGAATTTTTAAATATTTTTATAATG
>JANTPZ010153645.1:9627-29832 GCA_025593235.1 Vachellia pachyceras | reverse complement strand
CAGTTGACCAAGTAACTTAGTAAGAACTTGACGCCTTTGTCAGTTTGATTTTTGGTGGGACAAGCACATCTAAGAGGGACGGTAAGTTTTGTACCGGGATTTAAATCTCCAGGAATGTCGTTCTGATTCATGAGAGCTTGACAGGTTGAGAGGCCTTGGAAAGTGTCGTTAGCAATCAAAAAATACGTATCTGTGCTGTGGACAGTGTAGGAAGTGTTAGTCTGATAATAATCACTTGCACAGGAGCAGTTGACTGGAACAATCACCATTTGGTTGTTCGGAAAGGTGGCGTTCAGAGAAACTGAGTTGATTTCAGAAAGTTGAGATGGGTCAGAGCCAAGCAGAGCAGAAATGGTTGAAACAGAGTAGTAAATTGGTTGTGATCTGAAGATGAGATAAGCTTGGCAGCTATGAGCAACGCCATTGCAAGTGTAACCGCGAATAGATTTCGAATTGCCCTTTCTAGGACAGGCTACAGTGCCCAAACCGATATAAGGTTGCTGCCCCTGAATCAGAGGGAAACTGTAGAACAGAGCAAAAGAGAAGATTGTGTTAAAGACAAAGAAACGCATTGTGATTGCATACGAGTGGGAAGGAGGAAATAAGGATCAATGTGATCGGGCTATTCTCGAAAGGGAACTGGTTTCAGTGCATGGCGACCGTCCCCATCCTTTTTTTTATTTTTATTATATATTTTAATATATTATTAATAATTAATATAATTATAATAATTAATATATTTATATAATATATTTAATATTTTAAATTTATTCTATTTTTTTGTTTTTTATTTATGAATTATTGAATTTTTAAATATTTTTATAATGATTAAAAAAGTATAGCCTCTCCATTCTGCAAGCAGATATTAAAAAAAATACTTGAGATACAATCCTACAGTGATTAATCATACAGCAATAGCATCTTCAAATACCTTCCATTTCCTCTGAAACTGTGAAATTTGCTCCCATGGGTAACCATATGGTCAAATGGAATTAACATGCTGCAAATTTGTATAGCAGGGTAAGCTCCAGTATAAGAGTCAGCAGGCACATCAACAAACATTTTTTTTATGGAATGTTACCCTTCTGTCTAGAAGTAGAAGATAAAAGATGATTCTGCTTGCCTTGCTGATCTAAAAGATCTAAACCCAGCATCAAATTCTGATGTCCATATCCATAAAAAATAAATAAAATAGAATAAATTATATTAATTATTAATAATATATTAAAATATATAATATTAATAAAAAAGGGGATGGGGACAGGACGCATGGCGTTCCGCCATGCACTGAAACTGGTTCCCACACAGACAGATACCTTCTCAGCATTGTCAAAGACAATTACATCATCATAGAGGCTGAGATGCATGTCGGCGAGGTTTCTGTCATCCTCGGGAGCCCTTGAAAACGGAACCTTCTTCTTTTCCATAAAACGAACCGTATCGTATGAGAAATAGCCAACCCAACCTCCTGCGAAATCAAAGGGCCATTACAATGGAATCTGATGAACTTTAAATCCACCACTAGCATTGATTCTCGTTACCACAGAATGCATCTGGAAGTTCATCAGAGAAATGGGGTTTCCAGCCCTCCGAGATTCTTCTAGGAATCTCCATGGGATCTTCGACAATATCCTCTGTTAAGCTCCCAAGTTCATGGTCTATTATTGTAACCTTGTTCTCTATTGAAACAATTTCCATCGTTGGCTGAACTCCTGCAACGCTATAACGCCCCTGCGCACGAATCAAAACAATCCTCAGTTTCTACTGAAAACTAGACAAACCATCTCTTTTAAGAGAACTTTTACTTTATTACTAGATTAAGGAAATTAAACACACTACTCAAAAATGTTTATTTAAATAAATATGTATATAATATACAAATTATTTAATTTCCTTAATTTTTAAAACAAAAATCAACTGTGTTTAAAAGGAGGAAGATAATAATCCGAAAATGATGAAGCTTGAGATGGAACTTTATTAAACAAACTCACGGCAGTTGAAACATGAAAATTTGGCTCCGCGGACTCGAAAAGAAAGCTTGGAGCCTCCCGGTCGTCTTCCTTGACCAAAATCCGGTAGGCAAGAACAGGGGTAAGCTGATCAGAGAATATGCATCGATATAAAGGAATCATATTCCCACTTCTTGAAGCCTCTGTGAACTTTATTGCCTCCTCATCAACTGCAAAATAAATCAGTGATTAGCTCCCAGCTTAAGAATATAAGTAATGAAAAAGTAATGCATCTTTTCTAAGTGCCCATGCTCTGTTTGAGTATAGATAGTACCGTACAAAAAGTATGGAGTAGTGTTTAAGTATAGTTTGAAGTATCGGGGGTTGATTAGAGAAGCGATTCGATCTTCCATCTTCCTTCTCCAGGAAGAAACGACGTATCTAAACACTGAAGATTAGATCTTTAGCAACACTAGCTTCGCCTCTGTGCATTCAATTCTTTCATTCATCGAAGGATTAAATCTATTTTTATCTCCTTGATTTAAATTTTAATTCTTAAAATTTAAAAGTTGTGGTTTGGATTTCTTGAGTTCAAGGTCTAAAACTGTTAAATTTATGTAGTTTTAAAATATCTATATATATTTTTTATCATTTTTAGTTTTGATTCCTATATTTTGCATTGATTTTGGTTTTAATCATTATACTTTTGAACGGATTTGTTTTGGTTCATGAACTTAACGGTATCAATTAATATTATTAAACATATAATTCCCTAATAAAACTATAGGAATCAAAACCGTATATTTAAAAGTACAAAATTAAAAATAAAAAATAAGAAAGAAATTTAAAATTACAATATCATACCAGAATTATTTTCACGTTATCTTATCTAGTTATTAAGTCATTTCCCTATAATTAATAGAGTCAGTGATACAAATAAAATTAACAGTATTAACATCATGTTCAAGTCATTTTAAAATTACAACAATTAACAATATAAACTAAATGAAATTGAGGAATCAAAATCACCATTTTTAAATTTGAGTGACCAAAATTTAAATCAAAATGTACTATAAAAATCAAAAGATCGTTTAATCCGTCTCGAAATGTACTTGTATCATCGTATTTGAGGTGACGCTGTTTGGATTGATACAGTCTGTGCAATAAACAAAAGCATCTCTGCTCAACAAGATTCAAACACTAGTCATTTGAACCTTGTTGCGCTACGATGGGCTGCTCTTTTTTATTAGACTTGGGTTTGTTTGGAAGCTACTCAAAAAATTTAGATTTGGTTTTAAAATTTAGGTTTTATCTAAATACAAAAATTTTTCTGAAAAGCTATTTTGGTTGTAAAATCTCGGTTTAAAATCTAGGTTTTCTCTTTCCTACTTTTTTCTTCTTTTTTTGCTTTTTGTTTTTTCTTGTTTCCTACTTTTTCTTTTTTTCTCTTTATTCTTTCCTACTTTTCATTCTTTTTCCTTTCTTTTTCATACTCACTTTTTGCCTCACAATCCGTAAAAGCTAATAACTTCTCAAACATAAATCACTTTTCAAAACCTAGGGTTTGGCTCGGAATCTGTAAAAGCTATTTTTCAAAATATATTCTTCAAAACCTAGGTTTATCTCGAAATCTGTAAAAATTATTCTAAAAAGGATTTCCAAACAAGCTCTTAAGCTCGTTAGTTAGATTCAATTCTGCTGTAAACGGGACCGTTGTAGAAACTAAAGAGCAGTTGCAAAGACTCACCGCAGGTAGATAGGCTTGAGAGTGAGGAGCACCTTAATGCGACTGAGGTTGCGCCACCCACCGAAACGCCGGTGGCTGGAGCTGGAGAGATGCAGCGGCCAAAGGGAAGAAAACGGTGAGAGAAGGGCAGAGAACGCATTGCGGGCATGAAATTGATATGTGATGGGGTGGTCTTAATTTTTGCAGATATCATAATGTCTGAAACTTGAAGAAGGGCTGCAAAGAGATGAGATTGAGAATGGCTTAGATAGTTGGGTAGGATCTCTGTCATAACTCATAAGAAACTCAGATTTATAGGATTTGGGTGTCATCATTGGTGTGCCATCAATGATCATAAATCCGTATTGTGTCTATTAAATTTGGTTGAATTTAATTTTTTTTATGAGAAGGATGAATTTAATTTAATTCGTATATCTTTCCTTTTTTTGGTAAAGTTTAATATAATCTGAAAATAAATAAATGAATAAACTTTTTACAGGTTATTTTAATAAAATAAATTCATCATTTCAAAAATTACATATTAAAAGTTTTTAATTTCGTTCATCTAAATTGAATATTAGACTTAAAAGTTAGAAGATCCCATTACAGCAATAAATATGAGGTGTTGTGTTGTTGTGCTAAGCATTGAATGAAAGATAATGACATAAACTTCTCTGTATGGCTGGTCTCCAAGGGGAAATTAGTTTTTTTTATCTCTTAACTTTTAATTTGATTATAATTCAGTTCGTAAATTCTAACTCGATACAACTCAGTGTATGTAGTTTTGATTCAGTTGTAACTCAGTCCCTATAGTTTTAACAATTTTATAATAATAAAAGGTGAAAATTACAGGGACTAAGTTCCAATGCTTCAAAGTTCAAGGTTGTATTACAACGGAATTAAAACTATAGAGATTGAGTTGCATTGGGTCAAAATGTAGAGTCCGACTTACAATCTAATCTGAAGGAAAAAGGTTAATTTTCTCAACAAAGGAACTTGTGGATGAAAGCTACACGGAAGTTTTAATTTAAAATCTTAAAAGCTAGGTTGGAAACGTAGAAACTTTAGCGGGTAAAAAATGAACCTGCTTGGAATCGTAATAAAGAAGTATTTTTACGTAAGTCGATGTCAATATGTGAAGAAATTATTTCGTTTTGCTGAAAAACACTATTGAATGTGCGTTTAACTTTTGAAAACGTTGTTCCAAACAAACCCAATAATACGTGCTCATTAAAACCATTTTGGTTTCTTGCTAAACATTTAATGTTTAATAGAGAGTTAATTAGAGATGGATTGTTTAGTTCTTATTTCAACCGTTGAGAATTGATTTTTTTCTAGTGTTACTTATTAAGTAAAAAATTATTTTTAAAACACAATAATTAAAAAAATAAAAAATTTTAGATTATATATTTACCGAAATATTGTTTAGAAAAATAAGGATTTTTAAAAATTAATTACAAACCGTCTAAATTAAATTTAAACAGTCCATATCTTATTAGTTCTCCATGCTAAATGTAATTAGTTCCGAAAACTAAAGATAAAGAGGTAAAAATAACCCACAAATTTTTCACATATAGATACTGAATGATTTTTTATCTGAAAGTTTTTCAAACCGTCAATATTGATCCTGTTGTTGAAAATGTTAATTTTGATCATTTAATTTGATTGAGCTTGTTTAGAAACTGTTTTGAAAATAACTTTTACAGATTTAGAAGTAAAACCTAGGTTTTGGAGAAAAGATTTTGGAAAATAGCTTTTACAGATTCTGAGGCAAAATTTAGGTTTTGAAAAGTGATTTATGTCTGGGAAGTTATTAGCTTTTACAAATTTCAAGACAAAAAGTAGGTATGAGAGATGAAAGAAATAATGAAAAGAAGGAAAGAGAAGAAAGAGAAAGTTATTCGCTTTTACAAATTTCGACAAACGTATTGACAACTTATTATATAGACCAAATGAGGTACAAGTTGGCCACGATGAACTCAAGAGCTGGCTGCAACAGAGATATCTCGAGCAGTATCCTTATGGAGTGATAAAAGTTGCTCGCGGCAAACTTCATTGGTTGGCAACTTTGCATGATGAATTGACAACTCTAACAATAGTTGAATTGATATGATTACGTTGATGTTGTTTCGTTTATTGACAATAATGAATAGTGTATTAACAATTTTGATATATGTAATGACAACTTACGCTATCCTTCTCACAACATATACTTCATTATGTCATGTCTTTCCACTAAGTAATGTATTGATAACTGTTCATAGTCCATTGATAACTTTATACATGTTATTGACAAATTTTTTAAGCCATTGATAATATTTGAACTGATAAGAACCTGTTGTTGTTTTGTTTATTAACAACTATAAATAGCGTACTTTTTAAATAAAAATCTTAATTTGATTTAGATGGTTCATATATGACATGTAACATGATATTTTAAAATAAAATATTTTTTGAAAAAATAGCTAAGATATTACATTTATTGTTTATTTTATATCCAATAAAATAATGTTTTACAAAATATAGACTTTTTATAAAAAAATTAATTCTAGACTATCAAATCAAATTTAAACAGTTCAGATATATGATTATATCTCCTTATTAAACACTTTGATAAGCATTGTAATCGGTCCCATACTCAGCACTTCTCACGGTTATGAATTAATTACAAATAGCATTAAATTTCATATTTAAACTTATTATTAAACATTTTCTAGTTAAGCATATACATTATTCTACCAAAGATAATTTAACTAAAGGTTTTGTGGGTGCAAAATGCAGCCGCTGCAAAAATTTAAACTTCATTTCATCGTATTGTAAGAAATTAAGTTCTTCTGCCAAATCGAACCTTTGTTGATAAAATTATTAAACATCGTCAATGAAACGGTAATGCCTATGTGTAGATAATGAGCCAAGCCAAGAGACGGCGCTAAGTAGTTTGTCCATGGCCCGGCTTCGCCGAGAAGGTCACCTCCAACTGGTATGGCCTGCCATGCCATGTAGGTCTTGTGTTCATGTGTGGGTGTGTGTTTGGATTAATTTTAATTTTACAATTGTAATATATACAGAAATCTTGAATATTGAGTCTTTGCATGTTTGATAATATCTGGAATCACGTTTATACAAATCGAGACAAAATCTTTAAATTATCTCAAAATAAAATCTTAAACCATAAAAATAGTAAAATATGTCATTTAATCAAAGGAACTAAATAAGGTGTCTGTTTGGCAAAACTTATCATCCCCTAAAAGCACGTTCAATATTGTTTTTCCGTAAAATGAGACAATCTACTCCACATATTTACCTTAACTTACGTAAAAATACTTCTCCACCGTTTTCTCAAACGAACACAAGGTTAATAACGTTATTAAATTTACACATTCAAAAAATTAATTGCACTGTGTGCTCCGACTAATTACGTCATTGTCAAATTTACACCTTTAACCTAAATTTAATAACATATTTATGCGAGGAATAACAAAAACCAATTAATTGTTGATTCAACATAAATGTGCAGAGTAGGTACTTCATTCGATTTGAATATAATATCTACTTAGATCAGAAAAATCGAACTATAAAATAGAACTTATATGATCATAGAACCGAAATATAAGTAACTAGTCAGTCTTGGTTAAAATGTAGTGTGAGAATGGTCTTGGATGAACATAATTTCCTAGCTTTACAGGTAGCATGTGCTGGAAACAGTTCTTAATCAGACCCATAATTTTTTTTTAAAAATATTAACATAATTACATTGCCTATAATAATTCGCGACACTGCGTTATGCTGTGCTAGAAACTTGCAAGGACTTCGTCTGTAAATGGGAAAGGGTATGGCAAGCATACTAACAAGCCAAGTAGCAAAACCGTCACTCCAAGAGCAACATACTTATCATCAGGATCCGTTATTTCCTCAGAGAGAGGAGCAATTGGACCTCTTTGTAAGAAGAATATGAGAACTACCCAGTAAAAAGCCACGTCGTTCAACAGAGACGATAGACCGAGAAGCACAATCGAAGCCGCCGTGAAGCGGGATGAGGCCTGTGAAATGAACTCATCTCAGTATGTCTAACCCCATAAGGAAATGAAATGAAAAGTGAAAGATATTGTATTGAAAAATGTTGGCCCCTCCCTATGAACTATGAAGTGCTAAAAGTTCCAGATATTACTATTTACTTATTACTGTATAGGGTACCTTTCTCCCCCACAGGGCAAACGCTATTCTGCCGCCATCAAGTTCTCCAGCTGGGATGCTGTTGATTGCATTAATAAGGAGGCCTGCCCAAGCCCAAATCACAAGAGGGTTGACAGAAATTGGAGTTCCTTCCTTGAGCACGTTCCCAAGAAGCAGCCTTGCTAAAAAAAATAATAAAGAAAAGAAGTTCATGAGACTTGCTTCGTATTCTTTTTCTAAATCCTTAGCAAAACAAGGAAATAAATCAATATGAACAAAGCAGGGAATTGGGGATGTAATTACAACTTTTTTAGCAGACAACTAATGCACATCTGAAGTGATTTCCCTCGGTGAAAGTATCCAACTTACCGATACCACCGGCAAGAAATGACTCATGAAACACAGAAGCATCCACGACAATACCAATACCGTCACTGGGGGGCAAGAAAAAACCGAAAAGCAGAAGCACAAGACCCAAAGTAAAGCCAGCTATTGGTCCTGCAGCCGCAACTTTGAGAAGAGCTTCCCGATTAGACACAATGTTTCTTATCCTTGTGATAGCACCAAAGGAGCCTATCTGCCACCATATCACCCATCAGAATATCCAAACCTTCATATGGCAAGTTATTCAAAATAGCTTGTGTCAAACGACAGGAAACATCGTTTGAAATGCCAAACAAGCATTTTATGGAGCACAAATTGAAGATCGGAAAGAATCAAGGTCTTGTACAAGGAAAACAAAGCCACAGCAGAAATTCCAAGATGGTGAAAGAACCGAGCTATCAGATTAATGGTCATAACATTGTTTAACCGAAAAAACAAAGACAGCATTCAATAACTCAAAAATATGTGATACATATGTTGATTACTGATTTATTCATGCATCCTCAACATCAATATAAAACATAAAATCATTAGGAAGTCAAACTATTCATGAGCCATGAACAATACAAGTCATCTCACATTTTGTGCAATGCACGAAAAAATGTGCCTAGTCAATTGTTAAAAGAAAGCAGAAAGCATCATATAAACCAAAAGAAAATGCGGCCATGCAACCTGCCAGCTAGGAACAAAGTATGGCACCCCAAGCTTAACTCCAGTGTCTTTAGCAGCCAAATAGTGACCAAGTTCGTGTATCCCCAAAATAAGTGCAGTGACAAGGGCTCCAGGTAGGCCATCCTTTAATAAGTTGAGATTGTCAAAAGTTGATCTGGATAATAATATAACTGTCGGTAAAACAACAAGATAAAGGGATATGGATTTGATGGTAACTGATACTAAATCATCTGACAAAACTGACTTCAAATCAAAAGACAGATCTGAGGTAGGTCTTGAAGCGAAAGAGAAAGGTTGATTCCAAGAAAGAAGGAAAATACTAACAATAAATTCGATTGCAATGCAGGGACATTGCGAAGCAGCAAGGTAAACACTGTAACAAGCCCAAAAGCTCCAGCAGCAAACCACTCAGGTACAGCTGTAGGGAAAAACCAAAGTCACAAGTACAAATTAAAAAGCTTTACTAACACATCTTTTGTTTGAGACTTCAGAGGGGCTCAATCAATACCAGTTGTCTCTGGTTGTAAGGTTGTTCGTGGAACTACAACAGCCACTGGTTTATCGTCTTCAGGATTGATCAGAAGGAAAAGCTTGTATTCATCTCCAAATTTATCCTGTGTCAAAATTTATGCGGAAATAATGTTCAGTAACTGAATTTGGGACATAATTAGTCACAAATAAATTCAGAAAAAACCAAAAAGAAATACAAACATGCATACTTGCATCCTCCTTGATATCTTTTCATAACTTTTTGCAGCTTGCCCTCGTAGGTTTCCTTTGAATAATACTCCACCCTGGCAAAGTAGGTAAAACCCACTGTTTATACCAATGACAGGCTTAAAGCTTAACATTGAGGAAGGGGCAAAAATGAAAGTGACATGAAAAAAAATAAAATAAATTTTTTTCTTTTTGGGGGGGGGGGTTTTAGTTCAACGGCTTGCCCCCCGCCAGATTTTTCAATAGTTTCTATTATGAAAATGTTTGCACATCTAGCTTGGTATCATGTTTAATTTAATATAACATGCAAAATGAAGGGCATTATTTATAAAAAAAACTACTCCAACTATTATTATTTTTTGAAGTCTGAAAATAAACTATTATGAAATGCAGAACCATTTTTTAAATGATCTTAACTACGTCTTGTGTGAATAAGTGAGAACTCACCTCATACGGATCCTGGCTTGTGATGAAAAAAGTATCAAAACCAAAAACTTCGTTCTTAAGAACTTCAATCGTATCCTTTGGAATTTTGATTGCTTCATCCAGTTGCTGTGGCTGCTTAAAAGATATGAAAACCAAAATTACAGAGAAATTAAAAAAGGAGCATGCCACTTCTGATGCAGGAAAAATTGAACATTAGGTGTAATCACCTTCACACCTGGAAGGGGAGAACCACTTGCAACTTCTATGCTATCGACATTATCTACACTCTGTTTACATAAGAAACCCAAAGAATACAAGATAAGAGAAGCATATAATGCTCCTAAGTTCAAATAAAACAATCTCTCTTTTCCCTATCTTAAGAAAGAAATCTGAAGATGAAGTAGAGCTCATGGTAAAAACAAACTTTTGGAGAGAGGGAGAGAGATCTTTCCATGGATCATTTATTAATAAGACTTGATAGAGAATAAGCATAAGGGTTAAATAATTGAGGCAAGCATTGCTAATCAGATTATTTTCAGGCTTTCAGCAACCCAGGAAGGAGGACAGTTGGTAAACTGTAACTAAAACCAAAATCCTCTCTTTGGAATACCATTCATGCATGAAAGAATTAATGTAAATTTAATAAAGTAGCCCACAGTTTACTTCATGTCCATGGGCAAAAGACTTCGGAGAGTCAATGGACTTCCATAGATAAAAAGAAAATAAACTAGGGAATGCACCCATTACCCAACCAGAATATGTGCATCAAAACTCAAAATATAAATATAGAGGTGCATTACCTGCTCATTATTTTGACCTAGATTTTCATCTTCAAATTTGTTTGGTTGATCCTCATCTAAAGACTGAGAGATATTCTGCTCAAGGGAATTCGCCGGAGATTGTGTTTCTCCATTTTCATGCGCCTCTTTCTGCTAAGAACATTCAAGAAATTTCCCTTGTCAAGTAAGAATGTAAGAAATTAAAAATCCACATATCATGTAAAACCAATAAGCGTCCTCAGTGCAAAGTGTTCAAGGTTCTTCATAAACATTAACATTTTTACTTGGCTCTATTAGCTAAAGCAAAACAAAATATTCCATGATCACGAATCTGCTGAAAAATTAACATTTAAATCGATAGTCTAGGGCCCCACCCATTATTAGCAGCAAGTTATTCAATTCCCGTTCATACTTCTGCTTGATGGCATCATTTAGAACATTCAACAAGCCAAGCACAAATGACTCCGGTAATCAAAATTCCAAACGTTATATGCCCTACTTTCCAAAAAAAATAGGTTCAGATCCGTCTTCCAAATTCTACTGAAATCTATTCCGTGACTAGGCTAATTGCCTTTTCAACAAGTTTTACAAATTTTTTTATCAACATATCTTAACACAACCCAAAGAATCCTGAGCACGTTAAACCAATTAGAAAAGTATGGTAGCACTAACAGAGAACTTCCATGACACCTTCACGAAATAAAAATGATCAGAACGAAAAGGAAACTTAAAATGGAATATCGGAAGTACCTCCTCATTGTTACCATCTGGTTCAGAATGTGGCTCAGTAACTCTACAAGCAATTTCTCTCTTCCCACTTGATCTTAATTGATAACCATATCATCATTTGAAGCTAAATCAGTTCATCGTGAAATAGAATTCGACTCCCATCAAAACCAGCATGAGGGAAACAAACCCTTACCGTCGATTCTGAGCTATCTTCAAGCTATTCTGAGAAAACCGCAAATGCCGATAGCCACCGGAAGGAGGTAGGCACGGCTGAAATCGAATATCACAGCAAAAGTTGCATTGTGATAGGAGGACGACGTTCCCGCGAAAACTTGCCGAAACACTCATCATTGAAGCTTCCTTATTTGAATGCACAAAGAGCTCTAATTCAGACGAAACTCTATAGCCATTACAGATTGTGAAGTTGTCAGAGAAATTTTAAGTTGCAGGGTCTTGCAGTCCAAGGGGTTGTAACTATTAGCGACGAACCAACGGGATAATCGGTTTTTGCCTTTAGTTGGGTTCCTTCTTCGCAGATATTTTCTCCTGTTTCCACGACATGGAACGCCGATTCGGTAAGCGAAGCACAATTTGACACGTATCCCTATGTGGATCAAAGTACTAGATATCGCCTTCTTTTCTATTAATTAATCATTTCAATTTCACTCAAAAAAAAATTAATCATTTCAATGAACTTCACGTTGCGCTTTTCAAGAAGATACCGGAGCGTCTGTGAACGTGATAAATAAACACTTTATGGAAGTTCAGGTAAATTGTAGATAAGGTTATTTTATTTTACGAAAAAATAATGTTGAATGTGTGTTTGGTTTTTCTAAATGACAGGCCCATTTAGGAGCGCAGTAGAGAAATATTTTTACGCAAATCGAGGTAAATATGTGGAGGTGATTATCTCGTTTTGTGGAAAAACACGGTTGAACGTGATTTTGATGATTTTTTAACAGGTTACCCAACATCACCAATATTTTTCTGGTTGCAGGATAATAATGGTAACCTGTTTGGTAAAAAGATTGGGATAGATTAAGTAGCATTAGGACAGATTTCTGTAAGCAGAGAGGCAAGTTTCTGTTTGTAAAAGGAGCTAATCCAAGCCCAACAGACTAAACATGAAATCTTCTGAAAGTCCTTTTTGCTTTTCCCTCTTTTTCCTCATCCCAGTTTCTTAGGAATCAAGCAAAACATTTTGATGAAGGATCAACCAACAAGATACTAAACAATCATTTGCCTTCTCTTGTGAAGAAATCTGCTGTTTGCTGAAGTAAGGCTCGGATTAGGAGCTTGTAAGAAGCCTCCTTAAATAAAGGGCCTTCCCTGGGCTCCTTCATAAACCTAGAGAAACATCAGGCATTTAAAAAAAACAGTGGGTTCTTGTTCTGCAAAATGTAAAATGTATACATCAGAGGATTAAACAAATACGGAAAGGAGAGACAAACCAGAAAATGAAGAACCATTCTGGATCGGCCTCTAGAACTCGAACTCGAAGTCATATAGCTTTGAAGGCTTCTCTCCTGCTCCTCCTCCTTCTTGTTGAGTGAGCCCAAACCCAAAATTAGAATGCTTCTTGCTTAGGTTTTCAGGGTACGGCGACTAAGCATTTTCATTATTGGTTCCTGGGGAATGATTAAGCAGAGAGACACTGATTTAGATTTTTTTTTTTTCCTCCAGAGCAGAACGCAAGCACATCACTGGTTCAGCTCTTTCGAACTAGGGACGCACATGCCACGTGGCGTTGTGGTGGGCATAGGATGAATTGAAGGGTCAAAATTCAAGAGCAGCATTTGCCTCTCCTTCTTGCAGTAGCAGAGAATCGAAATCCTTCCTTGCTCATATGGCCAGGCACGTTAGAGGTAGACTCGTAAAGAATCAGATCATCGGAGACAGGGGACCACATATCCATAAATGGAAAAGGGACACCCCAACAGCGAATGGCCAAAAGTATGCGGTCTGTGCTCTACATTTACGCTAAGTTTTAAAAGTGAGCTGAAATGTAATCAGAGGTTCATGATTCCAAGGGCTGAGGCTTGGAGGGGTTTACAAATTTTGAAACGCAAACATTACAAAAGCATATTCATGTTGAAACAAAAACTTATTTTATATACTAAACTTATAAACCGTAAATTGTATTAGAAAAGTAATTTTAACTGTTAATTCAAATAGACACGTGTAAAGACTAAATTCTAAGTCAAGCGAAACTGTAAGAGTTGTGAGGATTCAAATTTTATTTTTACCAGTATATATGATCTATAGACTAATGAACCATGACAAAAAATATTAAATTCAAAATATCGTATTGTTAATCCTTGTAAGTTGGTTCAATTTCAATTTTATCACAACTATCATTCATTGTGCAACACAAAATCGATGAAACGTTGAAAGAAGAGAACTCAACGTATCTCCCCATACATGGTGACCGCCCAAAAAAAATGTATATCCCCTAGACAAAAATATAGTTGGGATCAACCTGCTCGCATATACAGACCAAATCTTTCAGAGAATCAGTCTCAAGGAAGAAATTAAAAGGGGTTATCTTATCACATCACGCCATCTGGCTTCTCATCCCACCTACTCTTACGCATTCGCCGTCTGCCACTTTTGGGAGCTCCATTCAGATTAAGATACTTTACTTGCCCTTCAGGCAATGGTGGCACAGGGAAATGAATTAGATCATTGTCATCCTCATCTGTATCACTACAAATCCATCCATAGCACGGTTTATGCCTCTTGATAGGAACATTGTTGCGTGGTTGTGAAGATTGAATCACCGGAAGCCTCACTCGCTTAGCATCCACATTTCTGTTGCTACTTCCAATGGCATTGTCCACAGACATTCTCTCATTTTCTGCCTCCGCTTGGAATTGGGTTGAATCCACACCACCATCTGGGAGGTAAAACTGTTCTGAAATCAATAAAAGGACGAGAGAGAAATTTCCAGTGATGTCTAGAGGACAAACAACCTTTTTTTTTCTTTCCTCCTCTGTGATGATTTAAGCTTGAAACATGCCTGGCATTTGAATTTATGGAACCTATAATTTTAGATGACCGAGGTTTATTCTCCCTTAGCAATTATCAACCATAGATTGGAAATTGTTTGTTTTAATGAAGGACGAAACTTAAATAAAGTTGCTTCAATATTTGTTTTAAAATTTCCCAATAAAAATGTATCCCATGAAAAAAAAAATTACAGATTACCAAGTGAAGCAGAGACTTGAGCATCATTGGTCTGAGGAGCCACTAGATTAGAGGAGCCAGCTTCAGAATTCGTACATATGGGGGGAGGAACTGGTGTAACAGTTTTTCCTTCCCTTACTGCATTGTTATCCTGCCAAAAAAGCATTAATTTAAATTCTGAAAGATTAGGAATTTGGGATGGATTAAGAAGCAGTATGACAGATTTTTATAGGCAAAGAGGCATGTGGCTAATCCAAGCCCAATACACTGTACATGAAATCTTCTGAAGTCTTTTTTGCCTTTCACTCTTCTTTTCTTCTCCATTTCTTGGGAATCAAGCAAAATATTTTGATAAAGGGTCAACCAACAACATGAATGTCAAATATTACTACGCAAACACTCGGGAATAAATAGAAAAGAAAACATATCGAAGGAAACATGTAAAATGGCAGCAAATCAAAGTCATCCCATATTATTTACCTTCTCTTCAGAAGAAAGTTGTTGTTTGCCAAGTATGGTTTCGATTAGGAGCTTGTAAGAAGCCTCTTCAATAAAGGGCCATCCTTGGGTTCCTTCATAAACCTAGAGAAACCTCAAGTGTTAAAAAAAAAAAAGAGGGAACAACTACTATTTATTAAGCTTCGAAGAGAACACCAACATCTAGGAGCTCCTTGAGCGTTTCTTGAACTAGCTTGTCATCAAATCCATATGGACGCATTGCGTCAAGTGCAGCATCTGTTCTTGTACTACCAGGCGTGTTCATGTTCTGCAACTAAATTGAGAACTTGAGTAAGGAAGGGGAAATGCGAGAATGCTAAGAAAGCAATTATGTGTTCGCGGTGGGAAACAAAGAGGGAAACAGCAAAATTTAGAAGGTAAAGTAAACACAGGGTTAAACAAAGACGGAAACGAGGGAGAAACGGATAATTGAAGAACCGTTCTGGATCGGCTTCTAGACCTCGAAGCCATATCTTTCAGGGCTTCTGCTGCTTCTGCTTCTTCTTGATTCTTGATGAGTGTTCTCAAGCACAAAATTAAAATGCTTGTTGCTTTGGTTTTCAAGGTGCGGAGATTAGCATTTATTGGGTTCCTTGGGAATGCATTAAGCAGAGTGCAGCGAGATCCGGCATTTGAATTTCATTTTTCAGAGCAGAGCGCAAGCACGCCACAGGTTCGGCTCTTAGAATTAGAGATGTACATGCCACGCGTCACTATGATATGTATGGGATGAATTCAAGAGCAGCATTGCCTATCCTTCTTGCAGTAGCAGAGAATCGGGTTGCTCGTATGGCCGACGAGCACGTAAGAGGCAAATGCTCAGATCATCGGCGCATAAAGCAGAGGGGACCACACGTACGTAAATCGAAAAGAAACAAGACAAAATTATGAAATCGTTGTCTATTCTATGAAAGATCAATGGGCCAATTGTTTTAACTTGGAATTGCGGATGAGTTAGACACATGGTAAGGAACAGCGTTAAGGAGGTGAGTTTAATTCCCTTTATCGTTGTAAAGGTTCATTTAGTAAACGATTTTGTAAGTTTTTTATAAGTGATCAAAGAGCCATGAGGTCGTACCCTGATCTTGATAAGGTACTGGTGCCAAATCCACCTAAACTTTTTTATATAAAAAAAATTGGAATTCAATGAATTCATCAAACACTCCCAAAATACCGTTTGCTGCCCCCATTCTATGAAACTAACATATAAATATACTAAGGGGTGTCTGGATACAAATATTAGTACATTCAAAAACTGATATTTGTACTTTTATATTTTAATTGATCACATCCTGATTTCAAAATTCGTCCAGTAATTTTATTTGTTTTCTGTTTCGTTTGGTACGCAGAATTGATTTTGATAGAAATGGAAATGGATATGAAGATGGGGATGTATATGAGCTTTAAAATTACATTTGGTATGTCATGGAAATGAAGATGAAATTCATATCTTTTTTTATGAAGGTTTTTTTTTAATGTAACAAAAAAGACTATTTTGCATAAGGGAGGATATTTTGGTCCAAAAAAATTGGACCCCATGGAATCCAAATGAATTCCATAGGTTTGGATATGGAATTGAAATTGGGTATTTAGGTGGAATTGAATTCCACATAGAATTGTAATTCCATCATGCCAAACATGCCAACATCATGGAATTCAATTCCAATTCCATTTCCACCCTCCCATTTCCACCATACCAAACTAGACATTAGATTTCTAGACTTTTACAATACTCTAATTTAAATAAATTAATACTCCGTCTAATTTTAATTGTAATGTAAAATTAGAAATGAGTTCTTATATTTAGAACTTGTTTGGATGTAAGGTTAAAAATAACTTTTATAAATTTCGAGACAAAACCTAGGTTTTGGAGAATAGATTTTGGAAAATAGCTTTTACAGATTCTGATGCAAAACCTAAGTTTTGAAAAGTGATTTATATTTGGAAAGTTATTAGCTTTTACAGATTCTGATGAAAAAAATGGGTAGGAAAGAGAAAAGTAAGAAAGAGAAAGAGAGAAAAAGTAGGAAAGAGGAAAGATAGAAAATTAGGAAAGAGAAAATTTAGGTTTCAAACTGAGGTTTTGTAACCAAAATAGCTTTTGGAAAAAAAATTTACTTGGACAAAACCTCGGTTTTAAAGTAAAACCTGGATTTTGAAACCAAACCTAGATTTCAAAATGGTTACCAAACAAACCCTTGGTGTTTAGTTAAATTAACAGTGTAAACTATTTTTATAATATAATTTACGGTTTTATTCTAATTTATGTAAGCATGTTGCCCAATTGAAGATATGAGGACATTGGGGCTATTAAAATACTAGAATGGAGCACACTTGCCAATGGAACATGCCAATCAGTGAAACCCCCCCCCTTGCCACGTGGCACTTGCAACAGAAGAAACTATAAAAATCGTTTACAAGACCCTCAGGGGATGATTATCAGAATATGGACACCACAGATAATTCCTCCCAAAATAAACGTAGAAGCAAACAAAGTAGCCGGAAATTGATGGAAGAACGGTTTTTAGTCGGAATATATTTTAGGCAGTGATTTTTATTCTTAATACATTTTAAAAAATGAAAATTTATTTAAATAAACATCATTTTTGGTTGAATGTAAAAAGAGAGAATGACCCTCATTAAAAAATACACATATATACACACACAAATATTTATTTTATATCATATGCCCATTAAATGTTGTTGTACGTTAAATCCAATAGGTTTATTGTGAAATAATGTGCTTGTTTGGAAAAAGTCTGTGTATTCCCTAAAAGCATGTTCAATAATGTTTTATCGTAAAATGAGATAATCTTCTCCACGTATTTATCTCGACTTGCATAAAAGTACTTCTCTACCGCGTTCTCAAACAGATCCAATATTATACTTGTGAATTTAACTCATTGTACTCAAGTCTTATGCTTGAAAGCACAGGTCCCACTTAGCATATTTAAGAATGACACGACTTAGAACAAATTAAATATCACATGTTTATTTTGATTTACGTAAAATTATTTTTTATAGATTTTCAAACACGCACCTCCTGCATTCACACACAAATCCTATTCCAAGTGCCTAGGTCGAAACTTAAACCCATGGGACATATGGAATCTATTGCAGCGTCAATACGCGTCAACCACGCCTGATTTTTTCGGAAGAGAAGAAGCCATGAAACATTGAAGCGATGAACTAAAATTCAAGAAATTCAAAGTAAAAATAGCGACCCAGAGGTGAAAACCTTTGACTCGTTTGGTAGGTTGAAATTGATTTTGGTGGAAATGGAAATGGTAATAGAGATGAAAATAGATATAAATATTGAAAAAAATGAGGGGTAAAAAATCAATTACATGGGTTACATTATGGAATTCATTTCCACCCATTTTGAATACATTTCCATTTCCACCCCCAATTCCACCATACCAAACATAGGAAGTGAATTTCATTTCCAATTCCACCTCTCAATTCCACCCTACCAAATATGGCATTACTATTTCTCTTCCTAGAAGTCACTGTTGTTTCGTCTAGCAGATCTTTCTCAGATTCCAGGATAAAGGAAATTTTACCATCAGATCCCAAAAAAGGAATTAATGAATAAATGATCTTAAATGTTGGTAAAATTAACATATGTCTCTGTAGTAACTGTTTCGATTGTCATTAACAACTTTACCAACCATCACCAATAATATGATCAGCTACTATTCGAATCTTATGATAATTTTACAAATATTTAAAATTTTTTATTAATTTTTTGTTACGATCTGATTGTAAATTCCCGCAATTATATCCGTTATTATTTAATTGTAGCGAACCTAATGTAAATATCAGCTTAGAAATAAATGATAGATATTACGATGGATTGAAACCTAGTTAATAGTATTCTTCAGACAAAAAAATCTAAATAAAATAAATTGTCACATCTATATTTGCTTCCCTAGTTAATAGGATTCTTGAGGCGCTCAATAGATGTCCCACCACAATAACCCCGCTGAATAGATTTTTCCCCGAAGGGAAATTACTATTTAAACATATAACCCCAAACATTGACCTATAGGCTGACACATCACGATTATGATGACATGGCGTCTTTTAATTGGACGGAGTAACGATGAGTTGGCACTTAAAGAACAAAACTTATATTCCAAACCAAAAAAGGTACCAAAAAATGATTACGTTGTATGGGGCTATAAAAAGTTAAAATTTGTTACCCCATCATGATTCATATTGATGCTACTACGGTCCTTTCATTCCGAAAGCAAGCATTATTAGAAACTTTAATGTGCTTGTTTGGTTCGAAATTCTTTATTTCCAACCATATATGTAAGATAAAATCATATTGAAATCTGTAAAAATTATATTAAAATATATAAATTCTTTTCAAAATCTGTAAACTATTATGTCCGTTTGGAAAAGTATCTTTACACAAGTCAAGGTAAATATGTAAATAAAATTGTCTCATTTTGTGGAAAAACACTGTTAAATGTACTTTTAGGTGGTTGATAAGCTTTACCAAACGGACACATTTTCTCTCAAACGCATTCCCAGGCACACAATAAGAGACTTGATATCTGATCACGTTGCGAGCAATAATGTTGATCACAACTAATCACATAATTATAATGATTAACATATAGCCTTGTTACATAAGGGAACATCAAGCATCCATTGGCCACAATGAAGACATTTTTTTATATGAATATTAAACCAAGAGAGCTGAAATAAAACTAAGGCAGCAACAAGAGCAGAGAAAAAGAAAAGAGGGTTGAGTTCAGGTGTGATTGAAACGAGGAGGCGGCAGGGGGTTGCACTGGTAGCATTTTGCAAAGAGGCCGAACGTACCGACTTGGTCAATGAAATTAGTGAGACTAGCCCACCCTCCAAACCCAAACCCTACCACCAACACCCACACCACCACCATCGCGTTCACCACGTACATCGCCGTCCAGCCAGGTATGAACGCCGGAAGCTT
>JANTPZ010153644.1:5579-17041 GCA_025593235.1 Vachellia pachyceras | reverse complement strand
TCAAGTATTGACATGAAGTATTGTCAATACTCGAGTGTTGGAAAATGGCACTCGAGCACTGAGTTTTGAAAATGAGTTTTTGATCAATACTCTGAGTGCCAATGCTCGAGTATTGGAAGTTAATACTCGAGCATTAGGCTAAAAATATTTTTAAAAACAATGTTGTCTTAGAGTACTGCAAGTGAAGCTGACAGCAGAAGCCAACACTCGAGCACAGGGTTTACAGCACTCGAGTGTTGTGGTCTTTGGAAAACAGTTCAAGTCAACACTTCAAGTATTGGCTGAAAGTAATGCCAATACTCGAGTACTGAATAACAACACTCGAGTGTTGACCATTTCTCTTAACACTGTCAGCTAACACTTCCAGCATTGGCTCACAGCATAAGCCAACACTCGAGCATTACATTTTTGGCACTCGAGTGTTGAGCAATACCTCAAGTGAAAGCCTCCAGCAGAGATAACACTCGAGCACAGTTTTTCAGCACTCGAGTGTTGTGACTTTTCACTCAGCACTGGAAGCCAACACTGGAAGTATTGTCTGCCAGCATTATCAACACTCGAGCACCAGCTTTTCATCACTCGAGTGTCGAGCTGAAAAGTTTCACTATTCATCAACACTCTATATCAACACTTCCAGTATTCACTTCCAGCATTGCTAACACTCGAGTATCACCTTTTCATCACTCGAGTATTGTGATTGGTCAAATGATTTTTTCATCACTTGCACAGAATACTTAAAATCCTATTTGTGATTACAAAAGGGGGCATAAAAGAAAGGGAGGAAGAAGTTACCTCAACTATTTTGAAAAACCTATTTATGCTTCTAAACCATTTTCTTTTCGTAATTATTGTACTAGGAAAGGTCATTGTACTACATCCTGTTACTTTAAAAAGAAGGAAGCCTTGGGAATTTAGAAATGGGTACCTAAATGTTCTTATGAACCAAAAACTTCTCCAACTAACCCAAAAGGACCTAATAAGATTTGGATACCTAAAACTGTCAATTAATTTTGTTGCAAGTGTGTCTCAAGGTATCCAAAACATACAAGTGGTATATTAATAGTGGATACTTGAGACATTTGACAGGTGACAAAAACAAATTTGTCAACTTGAAATCAAAAGACAGAGGAAAAGTTAGCTTCGAAGGTAATCAATTGGGAAAAATTGTTGGAATTGGTGCAACTGGGAAATGCAAATGGAGAACCGGTAAAAGATTTTTATCATGTAAAAGGATTGTGCCACAATCATTTGGATTGGGATTTGGTGCCCTATCGAAATGACCATCTTGTCATTAGAACAAAATGAGTTTTCAAAAATAAACTTGATGAATATATAGTAATTGTCAGAAACAAAGCTAGATTAGTGATCAAAGGCTACAATCAAGAAGAAGGAATTGATTATGAGGAAAAATATGCTCGAGTGGCTAGATTGGAAGCAATAATTGTATTCCTTGCTTTTGCTTGTTTTAAAGATTTCAAACTTTTTCAAATGCATATTAAGAGTGATTTTCTAGATGGCTACATTCTGAAAAAAGTTTACGTGGAACAACCCACTAAATTTGAGGATGTTACTAAACCAAATCACATTTATAAATTGAAGAAAGCACTCTATGATTTAAAGCTAGCTCCGAGAGCTTGGTAATAAAGGTTGAGCAACTTTCTAATTATCCAAGGTTTTGTTAGAGGAAAAGTACACACCACTTTATTTATAAAACATTTTAAATCTGATATGCTCATTGTTCAAACTACATGTTGATGATATGATATTTAGTGCTACTAAAGATGATCTTTGTAAAGAATTTGTCAAGACCATGCGGGGACAATTTGAAATGTTAATGAAGGAGAATTGAATTTCTTCCTTGCACTTCAAATCAAATAAAGAAAAAATGACATCTTCATAAGCCAGACCAACTATCTAAAGGAATTGTTGAAGAAATTTGGCATGAACCAATACAAGATGCATACACTCCCATGAGCTCCACTGCCCTTTTTGATGCAGACATAAATGACAAAAGTTGTGACATTAAACGTTATAGAGGAATGATAGGGTCATTACTCTATCTAATAGCTAGTAGACAAGACATCCAATTTAGCATAGAAATATGCTTAATATCAAGCTACACCCAAGAAATCTCACGTCGAAACTATGAAATGAATTTTCAGATACCTTGTCGGCACCATTGATCTACTTAGCAATTTTTTTCAAAAATTAATTAATTTTAGACCTCACGGGAATCCGTACGTTTTAAAAAGTAATTTTTTAAAAATTTTTTCACATCCATTCGAACTAACATTGCTTCCATTCAAATGTAAGCAATATATTAATATATTATATTATATATATTTATATAACATGTTAAAAATTAATATATTAATTTTATACATTTAAAAAGTAAATATTAAATAAAAAATAAAATTAATTAAAAAATAATTACGGAAATCCATGTGGTGTAAAAGTAAAGGTGTAAAAGAAATTCCTTTTTTAAAATATTAATTAAAGAGTATATTAATTTTTAAAATATTAATAAAATTAATAAAAGAATTTATAACTTTTATTTTTTAACTATTAGTATATTAATAATAAATTTATTATTTTTTAATAATTACGAAATAATAATTATTATTCAAATTTCATAATTATTTTTAATATATTTATTATAATTAATTTTAATTTTGTAATTATATTTGATAAATTTTAATAAATTATATTATACTTGAAAATAAAAAATGCGTCCACATTTTTAATGAATTATCACAATAAACCTTTAATAATTTTCAATATAACAAGAATTTAAATAAAATAATTTTAAAAACAAATTTTTATAAATTATGAAACTACTTTTTAGAGTGAATGAGATTCTATGCGGTCTAAAAAGATAGCTTATTCGAATGCTCTTATACTCAATTGAATGTGGTATGTTTTTATTTAAAAAATAAATAGATTTTAGTTTCTTTTAAAATACCTTTTAAACAACACATGAAAATTCTTAGTTAAAATGTTTGAGGTCAATATGATAGATTTTAAAATATTATTATATAATATCTCTTAATTATTATTTAATAAATTTTTATTTTAATATTTATTATATATTTACTTTCATTTGTCAAAAATAGAAATTTTAATAATACTAATTATTATTTTTGAAATTAATAAAAATAAAAATATTATTATTAAAATTATAATTTATTAAATAATAATTACAAAATTAAAAATAATAATAATTTATTTCTGGATTTATTAAAATTTCATAATTTATTTTAAAAATAATATTTATTTTTTAAACATAAAAAATCTCACTTTTTAGACAGCAGGAATTCGATGCGATTTAAAAAAACAGCTCATTCGACCGCTCTTATCCTCAATTGAATGTGGTATACTTTTATTTAAAAAATAGACAGAGTTGAACTTCCATTCAAATGGAAGTGATTAAAATTTTAAAAAAATACCTTTTATATAATATATTATATTTTCCGTTTGAATGATTTCTCCAACATTTGAATGGCAGGTCTTTTAAACCGTATAGAAGTCCATGCAATTTAAAAGGTATTTATTTATAATAAATAAATAAATAATTATAAAATATATTATAATTATTAAGTTTTATTTTTATTTAATATTTGTTTTTTAAATATATAAATTAATATATTAATTTTTAATATGTTATATAAATATATAATATAATATATTAATATAATTCTTGCATTTGAATGGAAGCAACCTCAATTCAAATGGAGGTGAAAAAAATACTTTTTAAATCCCATGGATTCCTGTACGGTCTAAAAAGCATATTTGGAGGTCTTTATTTGAATTTATGTATGTCTCATTCAAATGAAATCAGACGTCCATTAAAGATCGGTTGGTTCAGGTGAAAAATTCTACGTTTTATAAACTTCTGTGACGAATTTGGTCCTTGAAAAATTTCTAGATACATAACGCTCCAACATGTATACTACCGTGATAAAAATACTACTTAACCCTAAGTTTTCAGCCGTTCACATCAAATCACCATTTACTCCCCTTAGCTTGGGTTACTACTTACGTCATATCGCAAGCCATTATCACAGTCTATGGTGATGTGAGCCCAACGAGTCATCAACTCATCACCATTTATCTTCATGTATATTTCCTTATATAATTTCTTGGTAAAAATATACAAAATGAATCCTGATTAACTTAAGATCAAAGAATAATTAGTTATGTATCAAAATATTAAAAAAATGCTAGTATGCAATTTTTTTTATAAAGCTATAGTAATTAAATATTTTAATGCGGAAAAAATATAAATCAATGCTATTACATATTTTGAATTTAACCATTACCTTGAAGCGATTTAGAGAGTAAAGTTCTTTCTTTCTTTCCATTTCTTTTAAAAGTCTTTTCACACATATTTTTGGCGTGATTGATGCATTATTGGGAAAATTGGCCATAAATTCCTCATCAAAAATTCGTTTACGGAATGATGTGGAAATTTGAAAAGAAAGGAGCGCATGATAGGAAGGAGAGGGTCCTCGGTTTGCTTGAGATGGAGACACCTTTTCTTTCCTGGCCCAACAATTATTAACATCTTATTTTACCATTCATTCATCTCTTCATCAGTGTCCTTCCAATATCTTCAAAAAATTTAATTATATTATTTGTTAAAATACATATTTTAGTCCTAAATTTTCTCCATAAAATAATGACCAATTACAAATGATTTCATTTCCTAAAATTTTCTCTATAAAATAATGACCAATTACAAATGATTTCATTTCCTAGATTTTATTAATTCATTGACAAATTTTAGGAGTGATTAACAAGTCTTATGATTAACAAGTCTCTAGGAGTTACCAAATAGGATTTACAATGTTATAATTTTATTTTCCTTAAGTAAATTTAATTTCAATTATTTATTATAAAATTTATTCACATTTTCTTTTTCTTTTCGATCACTATGATCTTACATATGCATACATAGCATTTGCACATTAAACAAAAATAGAAATTATATTTTGTATTTATATAATTATGACATTACTTTATGTTCTCTTTGATAATTTCTTATCAAGAAAGCTAGTTTGATAACAATTATTCAAACACTTTCTCTTTTTAATATCACCTTTTCATAAAATCTATTTCACTTAATAGAACTTATTTTTTAAAAGTTGATTCAAACCTACCAGAAATACTCTCACCAATATGTCATTTCATATATTAACGTAACCATTTGAGAATTTAAGAATTTAGGCTGGATTTTCCCCCAAAAAGTACAAGTAGATTATTATGAGAAGATAGATATTTATTCTATTTACAATCACTTTAGACGTAATAATATTTAATTATATATTATCATCATGATATATTTCGTACACCAAGTTATGTGTTCCAATTTAATTGGTTGACGTTTTATCATTCATTATTTTCATGAAACGAACAATATTGGATGATTGGATCAACTAGCCAAGAAGATAACAACAAAGAAAAATGATATAAAAGGAATATGAAAAATGTGAAAGGATAGAAAGGTGATTCAAAATTCAAAAATCCCACAATAAGTACTAGTACCTCAAGTGTTTTTATGAAATTACAATGAAATGATAAAAATGCCCCTAAACAAAAAGATTTTAAAAATAAAACCCTTCAACCATCGTCCAACTGCTGAAGCTCCAACTAGCAGTCACCGACAGACCATTGAAGTTCCAGCGATAGTCGACCTGCTAGCGGCTGAAGGTTTTATTTTTTAAAAATTTTTGTTTAAGGGCATTTTTATCATTTCATTATAATTTCATAAAGACACTTGAGGTATTAATACCTATTTTGGGATTTTTGAATTTCGAATCACCTTTCTATCCTTTCACATTTTACATGTTCCTTTTATATCATTTTCCCGAAGAATAAATAGGACTAACAGCAAAATTTAAAAAAGTTCATAAATAGGAAAAATTAAAGGAGAAGAAAAAAATAAAATAATATTAATAGACATTTTATTGAATAAATATTAGTAATATTATATTGGCCTTATTTGGAATCATATTTGAAAAAACCAAATGTATTTTTTAACCGTATTTTTCTGTAAAATGAGACAATATCCTTCATATATTTACCTCGTAAATGGTAAAAGCACTTCTATGCATATAATTTAGCATTTAATTTACTTCTTTCATTTTTAAGTAATGGATAAAAAATATAATTATATTTTAGTCTTAAATTTTCAGCCGTGCAGATCAAATCACCATTTCCTCCCCTTAGCTTGGGTTACTACTTACGTCGTACTGCAAGTCATTATCATAGTCGATGATGATGTAACCCCAACGAGTCATTAACTCATCACCATTTATCTTCATGTATATTTCCTTATATACTTTCTTAGTAAAAATATACAAAATGAATATTAATTAACTTAAGATCAAAGTATAATTATTTATTTATCAAAATATTAAAAAAATACTATTAAGCAATTTTTTATAGAGCTATAGTAATTAAATATTTTCCCGTGGAAAAAAATATAAATCAATGCTATTATATACTTTGAATCAATTTTGATTCAGGCTTAAGTTTGAAGTGATATAGAGAGTTAAGTTATTTCTTTCTTTCCATCTCTTTTAAAAGTTCTTTCACACATATTTTTGGCATGATTGATGCATTATTGGGAAAATTGACCCTAAATTCCTCATTAAAAATTTGTTTACGGAATGATGTTGAAATTTGTGAAGCATTTTAGGTCCTTGATGAGAAATCGATGAAATTTGTGGAGCATTTTAGGTCCTTGTGCAAAAAGGAGGTTCACTTGCTTACAGTAACTTCTTATGGAAAGAACACCTTCTATGGAGAAAAAGGCTTTCCTGTGAAAAAATACAAATAAATGCTATCATATGCTTTGGAGACACGATGATTGTTCGAAATATCCGGTTTAGTAAGGTTTTTCTGTTTAGTATATTCTGTTGGAAATATTATGTATAGTTGTCTGAAAGAAAGAGTCTTTCTAACTATTACTGAAATATTTTAAAATAGAAAGGTATATTTTGAAATGTCATATCCTTATAAATTAAAGAATTTTAATTATGGTTGTTTATGAATTAATTTATGGGATTCAATGAATCTAACAATATTTGGGACTTTTATTAGATAAAGTATTATATTGTTTTCAGAGACACCACTTCACAACATCTATTTAGTGTTTATATAATACCAAGACTTACCATTTCATTTGCAAACACATTCGAAGATAGAGAGATGATAAATATAAGATGAATAAGGGACTTTTCAATCCAAAATCGCATCTCATACGTTCATATTTTCCCGCTCTACGATCCATTCCATTCCTTATTTTTCTCATGATTTTACATCTCATCTAATTCTGTCTCCCACGCTAGCTAGCAACCAAATCAAAATCATGCACACTTTAAATCCGTATTTAAATTATAGGCCAATAGTATCTTTAGATGCCAAATTCGTTGCATATATTAATCTAATTAAAACCCCTAATTAAAAATAGGTAAAGGGGATGAAGGTTTGCAATAAAAATGGGGAATGATAGTTGATATCCCAAGATATTGTTACAATATATTAAGATGCAATTTTAATAATAATATCTTCTACGATATAATGAGCGTTGTACGTCATAAAGTTTCTCTTGATGCAAAATTATAAATGAAGATTCATTGATGGTGAAAAAATAACGAGTCTATTAAAAGATTGACAATGATGGGTACTTGAGGGAGGCTAGTCAGCTTGTGTGGAGCTTGAGATTCTGAAGGAGATGATCAATGTTTGAGCTTGAGATGTGGAGGTGTTGAGAGAGGTTGAAAAGAAAAGTGTTCATCTTTAAAAAAGGTTGGGGAGAGGGAGAGGGAGAGAGAGAGTCAGAGAGGGCACGAGAGAAGGTCAGCTAGTTGCTTCGAGGATGCTTCTTCTGGACACACCACCAATGTGGGCCCCACCTTAAATAAAGTAATCGACGTTTGATTTAATATTTTTATCCCGTTCACAAAAGTTATATTATACATTTTTACAGCCAAAGAAATTTTATGGTACTAAACGTCCATTGCCAAACAATATTATTAAAATTTCATCTTAACCTTATTATAATTATATCTTAAAATATTTAAAATAATGGTAAAGACCCAAACGTTCTAACCTCATAAAAAATTAAAATTAAGTCACGAAAGTACCCATAAAGAAACTTGTTAAGACTTCATTTGCAACTTGGACTGTTTCTATCTATAGTGATTATTGATTTAAAAAAAATGCTGAAATTCACATTCCTGTTTTTAAGGAACATTGAAAACTAGCTACATCAATTTTTTTTTAAAAAAGTTCTAGTAATTTACAACTTGGTTTCTTAGATTTGACAATAATTTTACAAATAATTTGCTACTCATCTACTAGTTTAATAAGAAATACTGAAAATGTTACTACATCAATTTTTTTTAGTTTTAGTATTGCAACTTCGATACTAATATTCGATAGTGACTTATGTGTAAATAGCAACCCACCTTTAATTCTCAATATATGACCTTTAAAAATTAACTGTTGATTTGTTTGAAATTTTTTATAATTTACAATTTAACTTCCAAGATATCGATAATTGTTTATCAGCTTTTTCCACCACTAATTTCTATTGCTAATATTTTATGATGGAAACAGCAATGATAACAAAAGAATTTCGTTAATTTTTGCGGCTAAATTAGCGACAAAATAAGATTATGTCACTAAATTTCATTGCTAATTCATTATTTTTTGTATGAAAAAAATATTATTGACTCTTTGATTTAGTACTTAGAAGTCAAAACACACTAAAAAACATCCTTTTGTATCGGATAATTTCATCACTACTACAAAAGGTACTTTTTGTTAGAAAGGATTTGATTAAGAGGGGGTGAATTGGTCTAATAAAACTTCAGTACTTTTAAAATCACAAAATCAGAAATAAAGTCACTGAGAGTAAAGAAATATGATGAACACAGAGATTTATCTTGGTTCAGTCTACTGACCTACGTCCAGTCCTCAGAGCACCTTTGAGATTTCCAAATTTACTATCAGCAAGGAATTGAGGCTTCACAAGCCTGTACAATCTAGGAATTCACTCCCCCTTTCACTTCTCACCAAAACAGAGTCACTCGCTCTATGTTTTTATCTCACTTTCAGCTCAGTTTACTCAAGGACCCTTCCTTGAATTTCTCATGAGTTTATAGAGTATTTTTGCCACAGAAATCTCTCTCACAAGAGTAGATGGCTAATAATGAAGCTCAGAAAGAATTAATGAAGAAATACAGAGAATGTAATAAAAGCAGCTTTGAATGCTCAAGATATTCGTCGTCTCTTTCTCTGTATTGAATGCTGGTCCTTTTATAGTTGAAAGTTTCTTCAATGTCTGTTAGACTCAATTAAATAGCCGTTACTCTCACCATTGACCATTTGGCTTCTTCATTAATGGCATTTAATGCTACTGAGTCAGACGAGGTCGAATGTTGCAGAAGAATGTTGGAGTTTCTGAGCCTTGGACCATACCTGTGCTTCTTTCCTCATTCAATGTTTCAAACTTCTGCATTTATGAGAGCTATTAGTATTCAAAAATGTCGTTACACAAATAAGGAAAGTAGGTGAGTACCATAGGTTGAGTGTGTCAGACATAAAGCTGTCAGAGCATCAATGCTCGAGTATAGCTTTCTCAATGCTCGAGTGTTGTTTGAAGATTTTCAAAGAAAAGTCCAGTGCTTTGACATCATGCTCGAGTATTTTATGAAAGTGTTTGAAAAAGAATTAAATACTCGAGTAATAAATCTCAATGCTTGAGTATTGATAATGCTTCCTAGGAATACTCGAGTATTCTGTGCAAGTGTTGGAAAATATAAACTTTGAGAATTTACATTACTCGAGTGCTGGATCATGGTGCTCGAGCATTAGTAATGCTGGTAGTGAATGCTGGAGCATTGTAATAGAGTATTGGTGAACAGTGAAAAATTTCAGCCCGATGCTCGAGCATTGAAAGCTAGCGCTCGAGTATTGCCAGTGCTTGCAGTTAATGCTTGTAGTGTTTGCTTCCAGTGATGAGTGTTAGGTCACAATACTCGAGTACTGTTAAACTGTGCTTGAGCATTGGCTCTGCTAGAAGCTTTTACTTGAAGTATTTCTTAACAGCACTGATAGAAGACTCAATACTCGAGTACTGCATTTGCAGTGCTCGAGCATTGGCTATGCTGTCAGCCAATGCTTGAAGTGTTGTCTGGCAGTGTTGAGAAAAACAGTCAACACTCGAGCACTGAAATTTAGTGCTCGAGCATTGGCAATACTTTTAGCCAATGCTTGGAGTGTTAACTTGAAGTGCTTTCACAAGTCTCAATGCTCGAGTACTGTAAACCTAGTGCTCGAGCATTGGCTCTGCTGTCAGCCAATACTTGCAGTACTTCATTGCAGCATTGTTTGTAAACCCTGTTTTAGCCTAATGCTCGAGTACTGACTTGCAATACTCGAGCATTGGCATTACTCTATGCCAATGCTTGAAGTGTTTACTTAGAGTATAGTTTAAAAACTTCTTTTTAAAACACAGTGCTCGAGTATTATATTCCAATACTCTAGTATTGACAACACTTCATGTCAATACTTGAAGTATTACCTAGGAGCACTAAATTTTCTTAAGTTTAAATCATGCAGTGCTGGAGCATTGAGTTTCAATGCTCGAGTACTGTCAATAATTTGACAAAAACACTCGAGTATTTTCATGAAGCACTGAATCAACACTTTGAAGCTTGAGATTCAGAATCATTTTGCAATCTATTAGCACAATTTTGTTATCATCAAAACAAGGTATCAACACTTTTTACGCCCTATTTTTAACCTAATAGGCACCCTTTCTGGTGCGAACCCAATATGGAAAGATCCCAAAAACCCACAGCCAATCTAAAATATACGCACCCCAGGAAAGCTAAACAGAGGTCAACGATCCACTTGAACCCTTGAACACGGAAGAACAAAGACCCTAAGTGTTGGAAGACGCCACAAGGTTGATCAAGCCTTGATAAGTCTGTTAGTTCTGAAAAGAACCCTAGAGAGAATCCTCTCAAAGTGCATGAACATACAATCTTTCATTCAAAATCCATGTCTGCTGTCAAAAGAGGCGTTACAAAGTATTTAGATGAAACTCACAAATCTGACCTAATATGCATTAATTGCAAATATTAAAGTCTAATTAAAATGGACACTCTCAAGAAAGAAGGAAAGTCAACTGTTACCTAATTTGCAGTGAATGCAAAGAAGGAAACTCTTAAGAAAAGGAAACTAGAAAGCTACCTAATTTACAGTGATTGCAAATAAGGAAATTCTTAAAACAGGAAACTCCAAAAGTCAAATCTGCCAACTAGTATGTAATTTTCGTGCAAATAAAAGCCATAAAATATGATCATCATTTAAAGCCCAAAATGTGCTTATTTAGGCCCAAATGAGTCCTCCCATGTGAAGTACTTGGCCCAAGCTCTTTTGTTTCA
>JANTPZ010153641.1:18044-41272 GCA_025593235.1 Vachellia pachyceras | reverse complement strand
TTTTACGAATTAAACTGTATCATTTGGGAAAGTAAATGACTCAAGGAGTATTTTTCCCTTGTAAATGAACTTACAAGCTTCAAATAGAAATTGGAAGCACTCAATTTCGATTTTTCTACAATTAGTTATGAATTTTCAAAGTTGGTCCTAAAACCAGTGAATAGTAACTTTCACAAACTTGAAAGTTTTCAAATTGAAACTTTTGGACCCTTTGATCATAATGAGGCTTCCTTTTGATTCTAATTCACTTTGTAATGAAGCTAAGGGGTAAGTTAAGGAGTGTCACATAAACCGTTGTAAAACTGGAATGTCACCATCTTCTACGACACTAGTATCTGTTCATAAACAGCTAATAATGTCGCATGTTACCGAGGAAGCTTGTTGCGTTTTACACCGCATGTTGTAGCAGTTAATTTTAAAATAACCACTGTAAAAATGAGGAGTCTCTAAATTAGTAGTGGTTAATTTTATAATAACCGTTACAAGAACGAAGAGTCTCTAAATTAGTAGCAGTTTAGACAAACGGCTACTAAGCTATGCGATTTCCCGTTAGGCTTGTTTTGTTTTTAGCGTTTATCGTATCAGTTCCCACATAAACCACTAGAAATTAGTAGCGGTTTGTCGAGAACCGCTACTAATGTAACACTAATCTAAAGTCCTCCTCCTCATTTCTTCACCTCTTATTTTTTTGAAAACGTCAAATCAAAGAGTTTTCTAGCTTTCTGATTTTCTAAAAAAAATTTAAATTCTTTCCTTTCATATTTCAGAGGTTAGTTTTTTAAAGTTTTTAAAAAAAATTTTAAAAATTATTTAATTTAAATTACAATATTTTTACTTTTATTTTTTATTTTATATACTTTGTAATTAACAATTTTTTTAGATGTCTGATGAAGATCATGGTCGTAGGCTTTGGAAGAAGCCCATGATCTCGGGGGAAGGAGTATTGTGGAGGGAGGTAATGTGGTCCTAAGCATCGACAACTTCAAGGTTGGTGATATCAACATCTCAGTCTAGGAGGCTGAGTTGCTTGAGGATTAGGATATCGAGAGAGCAGGGATTTCAATACCCTTCTAACTCGCCAGTCCACTGGTTTTGAAGTGGATGTTCAAGGTAAGTAATCAATTAATGCATTATTCAATTAAATTCATTTATTTTATTTGATTATTACTAATTAAATATTTTAATCAATTAATGCATGAATTCAATGTGCAGATGTGGTAGGGGCAGTGGTGAGAAGAAGATAATGCTGAGGGATGTACACGAACTCCTTGATGGGCAGAGAGTAGTGGTGCAGTGGGATGAGATCACCCAGCAACCCAGGTAGAAGGGCGGTCGGCTCTTCAACCACTACCTGATTGAGCAAGGTGGGAACTTCGCGTAGTTCGATATCATCGCTGAGACCTGGAAGAGGGTTTAGTAGAGCATGAAGAAGACCGTCTGGGAGAAGTGAATGTACAATTTAATTTATATATATCTTAGTAAATAAAATTATTATTGTTTCTTAAATAGTTTACTAACTTCTATTTTGAAATTTGTTGCATGATAAATTTGCTGTTCGAGATGAGCACAAAGACTTCTCCATTTAGAAGATGGGAGAAGGGTGGAAGAACAAGCAAAATTGTCTATACAACCATAAGGAAGGGGATGGGACGAGGATGATCCAGGAGCTAGAGGCAGACGTCCCTAACATGGTCGACATGGTGGACTGGGCCAAGTTTGTCCGGTTTAGGAGGTCATGTCAGGGAGGGTTGTACGGAGCTGAACCTGACAGATGATTCATCATATGGTAGGATCGAAGCTGTTCTCCGTAGCCTACTCCGAGTTGGATGAGGCGATATAGATAAAGGGACAGAGGGTGACTTACGAGGAGATGTTTATGGCTACTCACAGATACATTGATAGGTCTCCCTTGACACAGGGGACAGAGCAAATCATTGTAAGTAATTTAAATTTTATATTAATTTTTAAATTAGTAATTTTTAATTTTAATAATTTTGACTTAATTATTTTTTTGAGTACAAGGGCATATTCAGCATACAAACACTGAGATGAGGGAGTCCCAGGGGTTAGTAGTAGACCTCACTACCTTACTAAGAGCGGTCATAGAGGGGCATATAGATACCCCGGGCAACTCCTAGGGTTCGGGTTTAGGGTGACATGAATCATTATCTACAGGGTAGAAGACATGAGGCTGGGACTTCATCTTTTGTTGTTGCATACTAGGCGACCACATCTAGACCTTAGAGGCATAGTGATTTGAACGTGGATAGAGTGTCGTTACATGCTGAGATCGAGGTGCAAGTGGAGCAGCGAGTCATGTTACAAGTCCAGGAGATGCATTTCTAGATGTGGACCGAGATGCAGGCCTATATGGAGATGTGGAGGTAGGCTGCAAATGCCATGTTGCAGATGACATTTCGAGCTGCCTATCTTAGAGCTACCTCTGATGCTGGCCTTGACCCCTCGGTCTTCAGCTCCTATCGAGCCCCCAACTCCCATCCCCATCTCCCACCGTCAAATGGTTGATATTTTTGTACTTAGTTACTAGTTGTATTTTTCAAACATTTCTTGTACTTATTTGGTTTTGTATTTTTTAGACATTTCTAATTAATAAATGAATTTATATTATAGATAAATTTTTATAATATAAATTCATTTATTAATTCAATTAAAACAAATAATCTAATTTAATTTAAATTATAGATAATATTATAAATTTAATATAAATTCTAAATAATTTAATCAAATTTAAATTGTAAATAATATTATGAATTATTATGAAATTGTAATAATGTTAGTAGTGGTTATTTTAGCAACAGTTTTTGAACCGTTGCAAATTTGAAATTGAAAATAAAGTCCTGTGCATTTAGCAACAGTTTTCGAACCACTGCAAATTTGAAATTCAAATATGTTGCTCATAGATGGTTTCATGTAGTAGTGGTTTAAAATCGCTATAAAATTCCATCGGACAAAAAATTATAGTGGTTTCAAACCGCTGCAAATGTCAACAATCATGAGTTTGTAGCATTTTGGGTAGCGGTTTAAAACCGCTGCAAATGTCAACGGTCATGAGTTTGTAGCATTTGGGCAGCAGTTTGAAATCGTTGCAAATTTTTTCCATTCACATTTTACAATTTAAGCCTTTTCAGCTCAGAAACTTCCAAATTCTCATTTCTTTTTCTGTTTACTTCCACATTCTCATTTCTTTATCTGATCACATTTGAAGTACTTTTGATGAATAGGTCATGGATCAAGTTTCCTTGCACGTCCGATCAATATTTGGTCGGATTAAACAATTTTTTAGATTTTGCTGATAAACATGACAAGATTAATGGTAACATTTTTCATCTCTGTCCTAAATGTAATTTCAAAACATGGCATGTTAAAGATGTTGTTAGGGAATACTTAATAGCTAAGTCGTTCCCTCAAAGTTATAAAAAAGGGGTATACCATTGAGAAACAAATGATGTCTTACGAGAGTGTACTCCTGCAATCCCGTAAATAAGAGTGCAAGAGGAATTTGTTGATCCCGTCAATGACTCACTTCATGATACTTTTGGGGTTCATGACCATGTAATCTTAGATGAAGTGTAAGGTCCTGAACCTCAGTTCATGATGGACGTGGAAGCTTGTACTTTTTTTGAGCTCATGGCAGAAGCCAAAAAGCTCTATATCCTGAGTGTGGAAAGTACTCAAAATTATATGTTTGAATTAAATTGTACCATATTAAGTGTCTATGTGGTATGTCTAATAAGGGAATGTCGATAATATTGAATTATTACTTGACGCATTTCCTAAAGCAGCGATCCTAGTATCTTTTTATGATGCAAAGAAGATCATCAATAAATTGGATTTGAAGTACAAAAAAAATCCATGCATATCCAAATGATTGCATCTTTATTGGGGAGAAGATGCGAATAGAGAAATTTGCATGCAATCTAACACTTCACAATACAAGCCGAAAGGGAAGGGGAAGAACAAGAAGAAGAAACATGTAAAGATTCTTAGATATTTTCCTTTGAAGCCGTGACTTCAGAGATTGTATTTCTTGACTAAAACGGTTGAGCACATGAGGTGGTTGTTGTTAATGCGAATCCCGATGGTAGTTGAGACATCCGCGAGATTCTAAGGCCTGGAAGGAGTTTGACAAAGAATTTCCAGATTTTACAACAGATCCCAGAAACATACGCCTTGCTCTAGTGACTGATGGATTCAATCCTTTCGGAAATCTAAGCACAAGTTACAGTATTTGACCGGTGGTACTAGTTCCATAAAATTTGCTTCCATAGATGTGTATGAAGCAGAATTCATTCATTTTGTCTATGATCATCCAAGGAAAGAAAGCATCAGGTAACGATATTGATGTCTACCTGTAATCTTTGATAAAGGAGTTGGTTAAATTGTGGACTGATGGGATTGAGAAATATGATGCATATGATAAGGAACTGTTTAAATTGCATGCGGCTTTGATGTGGATGATAAGTGACTTTCTGGGTTTTGAAACTTTATTTGGATGGAACGTGCATATTGGACCCACTTGCCCTGGTGTAACTTTGACGCGGAGCCATTGCGCCTTCCATATAGTCGAAAGTGGTGCTCCCTTAGCCATCACCAATTTCTTGATGAGAAGCATAAATTTAGGTTGAAGAGGAATCGTTTCAATGGAAAACAAGAAAGAAGAGGACCACCTGTCATGTTAAGAGGTTTAGATATTTTGAGTCAGCTGATGATGTTCATTTTGAGTTTGGAAAAAATGATGATTCAGAATGAGGTGAATAGAGATCACGTATTACTTTGGAGGTTCACACTATTCAATAATGGTAGAAGAGGATTATATTTTTTACTCTTCCTTATTGGAAGGCTAATATGCTACGTCATAGTCTTGATGTGATGCACATTAAAAAGAATGTGTGTGATAATGTTCTGTATACCTTGTTGAACAAATTTGGGAAGTCCAAAGATCATCTTTGAGTCAGGAAGGATTTACAGTCAATGGGAATTTGTCATGATTTTTGGCCAGACAACAATGTCAAGTTTCAACCAACAAAATTTACTTTAACGAAGCCGAATAAGGATATATTCCTCTCAATATTGAAGAACATTAGGGTTGCTGATGAATATTCAAGCAACATGTCAAGAGTCATGATTCACACGTCCTTATGCAACAATTACTATCGTTAGCACTAAAAAACACATTGCCTCTAGAAGTGTCAACGGTGTTGGTGGAGCTCTACTTATTCTTCAGAAAGCTGTGTTCAAAGGTTCTTGTCATTGGGAGTTGGATTAATTGCAATAGCAGATAATCTCACACTGTGCCATTTAGAGATGATCTTGCCTCTTTCCTTTTTTATTGCCATGGTACACCTCATCGTTCACCTTATTCAAGAGGCAAAACTCGATGGCCCGGTTCAATATAATTGGATGTATCCCATTGAAAGGTGCCCATACATATTATTTACATACATCGGTACATCACCAATTTACCAATTTGTCTTCATGGTTTAACTTATTACAGGTTCTTAGGGAAGTTGAAATCATATTTTTGGAAAAAGGCATAGTCAGAGGGTTCAATAGCATAATGTTATTTAGGGGATAAGGTTCTGAACTTCTGTTCATAGTATTTTGAGGACATCGAGATATCTTTCAATTGTCATCCTCGTATCAATGATTGCCCTGATATTGGTCCCTCAACATATACATGCAGTTTATTCCCTCCAGTTGGGAGACCAGTTAGAGGACATCAATACTTCAACCTCACTCCCATGAGATACTACTGGCACATCGACATGTTCTCATCAACTGCAGTCAAGTTAATCCTTTCATTCAATGAGTATTAGTATCAACCTATTATCTTATTAACGTATATTTACCAACTCATATAATGTATGTTTAATTATGACATAGAGTTTAGAAATTATGTCAAGCATCAACTACATATAAGGGAAAAGACGTCCGTTGAGGTTGATAAAAGGGTGCATAGAGAATTCCCAAGTTGGTTTGCACACCCAATACATAATGACACAACCCCCACATAGCTACTTTGACAATTCTTACCATTGACCTGATCCAGTATGCACAAAGTTTTACTGTATAGAGCATCAACGGGTTCAAGTTCTGCATAGTTTCACGTGATTAAGGTTCTCTCACCCAAAATTTTGGGTATTTGGGACATTCGGTACAAGAAGTTATGCGAGCCCTAGTGACAATTATAATACCTTCCTTAGCTTGCTTTACTTTATGTTAGAGACTAATTATGAACCACTTTATGGTCATTCAATGCTTCAAAAAGTACTATTCACAGTTACTGTTCACTTGGTAATTCCATATTTTTGTCAACTTTAAAAATTCATAACTAATTCTAGAAAAATCAAAATCAAGTTGTTCAAGTCTCTAAATAAAGCATATGAAGTCCTTTATAGGTGAAAAATATCTCCTTACTCAATTTCTTGACCAATTAATACAACTTATTGCATGAATAAACACTGTTCATTTAGTCATTTTTTCCAATTTTCCAGATTTTCCTTCAATTTTGGAAAATCATAACCTTTTTCCTACATATTCAAATTCAGTAAAATTTGGCTCATTTTAAAGCTTAGAACGTGTCGTATTTAATTGGAAAATTTTGTGCTACACCAGAAGGGAAGAGTGAGAACATGATGGAGATGGAGAATAAGCTTGGAAGAAGGAATTCCAAGCCAAAATTCAAGGTAAGAAGCTATTCGGGCTTGTTTTCTTCCATAAAATCTGACTATTAACCTTGCTTACTCTTTCTATTAGTTTATTTTTCCCTATAAGTACTTGTGTTGGCTGTTATGGTGATGAGGGCTTGTGGGTGAAAATGAAGAAGAGCAAGAATCACGAGTAATAGATACCATAAATCAACTCTACACATATTTTGCTACATTTTGATGCATAGTTTGAGTTGATTGAAGTTGTGGTGAGAATTTAGCATTGAACCCTTCCCTTTGCTGCTATTTGAAATTCAGGGGATATGAGGAAGACTGTTTTTATGATGTTAAATGATGGGAAATGGGTGTAGGAATGAGATTATGCATGTGGGTGCAATTAAATCTTGCAAAATTTCATTTTCTTCCATTGTTGGCAAATTTCATCAAGCTACAGTTATAAAGGGAAGGAGTGTGATTTTAAATACTTTAATGCTTCCATTGAGTTTAAAATACAAAATTGTGTAAGAAAAATTGAACCCACAATGTTGGAAGCATTAGAATCACAATTGGCAAGTTAAAGGTTAAGTGATCAAGAGAGAGTTTGAGTTGTTTAATGCTATAATGCACGAGAAATGGCCTAGTAATGATTCCAAGTGTGCTATGGCATGTATAGGAGTGCTAACGTGCCAAGAAGAGTTTCAAAGTGACAAGTGCCATTGGAAAATTAAAGATTTAAGGTAGTAAAACTTCTAACTTTGACATCTACTTCACATTGATTTTTATATATGTTAATTGCCATGTTTGATGTGTTGTTGTAGCCACTTAAAATTTAAAAATTTGCTTGTGAGAATGCATAGTTGTAGCTATGCAATGATTGCCCTGGCCTTATGCAAATGTGATAGAAGTGAGGTTTATTCCTCATGTTACATGGCATACTTGATTATATTTATATAATCATGCATGTTGATGTATTGTTAGATATGTTTGATATTAGGATTTCTTTGAAATCTCACCCTTTCTAATAATAAACCATATGCACAAGCTCAAGAAGCAAGGGCAAGGTTGTGCAAAGGTGAAAGGTGAGTGGCCTCCAAAGCTAAAGGGAAGGTTGCACATGATGTATTGCTTTGCTAGTTGATGTATATGTGTGCACATCTATGAATTCTTAGATAAATATAAATTAAACTCCTACACTAAGTCATTTTAGTGATATGTGATGAAAGTAAGTGGGTTATGGTGTAAAAGTCATGAAGAAACATAAATGAACATGCAAAGTGATGAAAGAAGGGGTCCATAGCCCTTTAATAGGACAATATAGGAAATTTTGCATGCAAATAAATTTTTTTCTAAGCTTTCTATAGAGTCCTAATTGGCTGAATTAGGAGTTGTGTACAAAAGGTTATGAATTGTTTAAGTTGAGCAGAAAATCTGTCAACAGCAGTTGGCCATAGCAAATTTTAAAATTGGTCGTGACGAAAGTGGTCAGAAAGGAATTTTGCTATGTTCTAGAAAAATTCGTTGTGGTGAACATGGTCAGAGAGCAAATTTCTCTCTAAGTTCAAAAGTTCACAGCGACGAATACCAAAGTTGGCCGAGATGAAATTCATTCATTATGGCTAATTGAATAGTGATTTTTCCAAGTCTGTGTGTGTTCGTTCTAATCTCAACATCACCTTCGTCTCCAAGTGCATCACAAGCATCACATCTACAACCTGTATCACAATCCGCACAGCCAACCCCTGCAACACAATCCACATAGCCACCCACTGCAACTCAATCTATATAATCGTTGTCAAAACTAAAAGTAAGGAAAAGTCTTCCTACAAGCTTGCAATTGTGTGTGGAATGGGAATAAATGTAGATGAAGATACTGGAAGAACTGTCTATATTGTGAGTATGATTCATTTAAATATTTGTACATCCTTGCACCATTATTTTTTTTTACCTTGTGACATTGTTTTTATTCATCATTTAATGTGTTTGTAAGCCTAGAATAAGCTCAGAGATTATTATTAAGGAAGGTTTAGCTGAAGACTATATGCATTGTTATGGTGACCCACAGAATAAATTCCCAATACCAAATGAAAGAAAAATAAGAATGTTAAGGGATCAAAGTTCAACTTTTACTATAAAGGAGGTTGGTTCAAGGATGATTAAAGTTAGAACACATTTGTCCATCCCACAACCTTCTCAACTACATGTTTGGCCACCAGGTCTCAAATGGAAAGGTTGTTGGAAATTATGCCCTAGGGGTCAATCATTGTACTTCACACATTATGTATTTTCTCTATTTAATTATCATATTTTGCATGTTTATTATGGTAATTGCATCCATAGTAATTTTTTTGAATATTGTCTTAAATGTTCCTGGTTAGTTATCTATGCGATAGCATAGAAAGGTAAGACCAATATGACTTTGATGAGGTATGGAGATACGAGTCAAAGTTATAGGCACTTGTAAGAGTACATGGTAATGGACCAACCCACTGTGAGAAATCTGCATAGATTAAGTCATTAGCTTATCTCATATGTAATCATATCACAATGCCCTTTAACCTGAGGTCATCATAGATTCATGCATGAGAGTCATTATGCTTTAACCTAGTCAAAAGTTACCTTTGACTGGAGGATGATAAAGGCTATAGTCGGGCTGAGGGGTTTTTATGTGGAGGAATATGATTGATCAAGATGGGATTTATCCCTCACATTAGTTGATAGATATTACTAGGCCCCTCGATGAGTGTAATATTCACATTTCTATAACTTGAATTAAAGGCTAGACCAATAAATTATGTGATGATCTATGGCCCATAGATAAGGACAAGTATAAAGGAAAATGCCTAAGGGAAAGAAAGATCATAATTGACTAAGTCCCTGGTCTTGAGAATTTTAAGTAGAAATGACTAAAGGGCAAAATGGTCATTGGCCTAAATAATAAGGGTAAAATGTTCATTTGAATAAAAAAGACTAGGATGCAAAATGTCATCAAATAATAAGGACATTTTGGTAATTGGTCAAAAGTCAACAAAAAGTCAAAGTTGACCCAAAAGTCAAAGTCAACCAAAAATGTCAAAGTCAACCAAGGATAAGGTTAGAATTAAGAAAGAGTAGAAAAAAAGTGATGGCATTTTGGTAATTAAGAGAGAAGTAAGAAAGGTGATGTCATTTTCATAAATATGTGGATAGTAAGAAGAGAAAGGAATCCAAGGGCATTTATGTAATTAAGGATTTTTAGATGACTAAAAGACTGAGAAATAATTATTTGAGGTAACAGGAGTCCTTAAACACCAGAGATCCAAACTGAGAAAAGTTTAGTTGGGTCCTAAAATATTTACTAAAATTATTACCCGGTATCCGGTACGGGCCATTTCGTAGTATAGAGCCCTGAAAAAGGATTTTTTTAAAAAATTAATTACGGAAAATCTAGGAAGGATTTTGAGGAACGGAAAAGGGTTAGAGTATCAGGGAAAAATATAGAAATTTTCCATGCCCTTAAGTCAAATTGGCTACCGAAAACACGTTTTACGGTGTTTCACGCAAATCGAGGAATCCTAACGAGTTACGAGGAAAACCTAGGGATGCTTTGGGCTAAGGCATGATGCCACCTAGGCAAGGAGGCCTAGGGAATGGCACTACATGAGAGAGAAAGTCCTCGAAAAAGTAAAAAGGTAGTTACCCGGATAAAGGTTACTTTACGGAAATGCGTGTTATCGGATCAAGTAACTAGACAGGCAAAGAGCCAGTCTGCCCAACCCAGCTTTTTAGGAAAGCTAAAAGTCACTTTTTACTAAGCAATCAAGAGAGGACAAGTGGCACAACCACAACCAAGTATATTCCAACTTGGTCCCCAAGTTTCATTCTCCTCCACATAATTTTCAAGAGGTGATTTTTAATTGGAAACTCACTCTCTCTCTCCCTCATTTCTGTCCCCTCCCTCTCTCTCCTTGGTCTAAAAATTCTCTCCCTTCTCTCTAGCCAAAGACACCATTTTTTGCAAGGGGAGGAAGAAGAAGCTCTCATACCAACAAGGTAACTCACCCACACCACCAACTCTTTCCATTTCTTTACTCCTTGTAACTTCTATTACCTCTTTAATGGTTGATTTCCTTGATCAAATCCCACTTTTTGAAGATGAAAAGTTAGGGTTTCAAGGTATGAAATGTAAAAGAGAAGCCTTTTGAGGTAGTAAAAGGTTGCAAGTTCTTTCTTGAGTAGTAAAAGCTAGCTTGATGGTTGTTTTGGGTTGTTGTAAAAATTATGGGAAGCTTAATATTATGGGGAGGTGTTGCCAAATTTTGTTTGGTCTAAGGGGAGATGGGTTTGAGCTATATGAATGTATGAATAGTGGTTTGGAAGCATGAATATGCAAGTATACATGTTGGAAGTTGAAAAACTCCTTCCTTTCCCATTTTTGCTGTCTCTCGGCCAATCAAAGAAAAATAAAAGGGCTGTGTTTTTTGTTGTTTTGATGGTTCCATTGGCTTTAAATGATATTTTGTGTAGGGTAAAGCTAAGAGATAGATTTTAGAAGCCTTAAGGGCCATAAAAACCAAGTCTTGAACTTGTAGGACTCTTGAAAACCTAAAGGGGGTTTATTGCGTTTTTGCAAGTTTGTTGCAACTTGATGATGGTATGTTTATATGGATGTTATGCCATGATCTTTAGGGATTTGAGACCTCTAAGAGCACTTGGAAGTGATCCAAGAGAACTTTAAGGTTCAAGGAAAACAAGGAAAGCAAAACTACTAATCTTCTCTTATGTTTGTGAAAATGAGTTGTGAATGTTGCATGAGTTTTTATGATGATTAAAGTGGATGATATATGTATGAAATGTGACTTTTGTGCTATGGCCATATGCATATTAAAGTGTAGTTTGATATGTCACATGTTTATATGATCATACAATTGCTTTAAAGTTATATATGTACATTCACAATATTTTGATTATGTAGTTTTGCTATTGGGATTCCCAAATATCATTCCCCACCAACTAATCATGTAGGAGAAAGCTCAAGCAAGGGTAAGGAAAAAGTTATAGATGAATGAAGAAGATGCTCTTACTTGCATGATTTTGTGTAAATATATGATTTGTTAAACTCCCTTGAAGTTGTTGTGATTGTAACCCTAAACATCTACAAGAAGTATTATGTGAATATATGATGATACATGCATGAAAATGGCTAAAAGAAACAACAAATGGTAAAGAAGTGGTCATGCATGTTAGAGGTGGGTTAATGAACCAAAAAGAGGTTTTGATGAATTTTAAGAAAAATTGATTTTCAAAGTTAAAGGGTTGCAAAGGCCCTGAAAAATAGATCAGTTTCATGTGGGAAATAAAAATAGAAAACGAGCTCTAATTGAGCTTAAACTTTCCAATTAGAAACTACACATCCTGAGCTTTAAAATGATATAAAGTTTTAAAAATTTGAATGTGTATAATAAGAGATATGATTGTCCAAAGTTTAAGGGAAAAATTGGAAAAGCTTGGAATGACCATTTGTGCAGTAAATCTTTTCGGAATAAACTGATTCAAATGGGCAAGTTTTTGGGCCAATGAGTATTTTTCCCCTATAGATCATTTAATAAGCTAAATTTAGAAATTGGAACCACTTAATTTTTATTTTTCTTGAATTAACTATGATTTTCCAAATTTTGGCCATAAATCTGGAAAAATGACCTGTGAACAGTAACGTTTTTTCGTTTTTGAAAATTAAGTTCACAATTTTGGTCAAATTTTGATATTTAAGGCCTAAGAGTAGTTCAAAAGTGATCCCATATGAGCAAATAGGGGAAAATAAGGGGTGTTACAATGAATGAGTCTAATAAATGTATAGCCATGCTGTAATGAAAAGGAGTTTTCATTTCTTTGATCAGACTACTCATGGATTGAGAAAGTAATGGTCAGGAATAGAAGGATGACATCATCAATGCCTCATCCTTGACCGAGATATCACGTGACAAAAGGGACGTGATGTGGTTACATGAAAGGTTGCATTGTGTTAACAATCCCTGTATGATTTGGGTAGTTGTAGTGTCTTGCTAGATACCGTTTGTGACTTGTGGGCTAATGTTGATTTTAGCCCACTGCCAACTTCATATGGACCTACAGGGTTGTATGCAAGAACATCCTAACATGAGTTTTAACTCTAGGGTTTATTTGAATTTTATATGTGTATATATATACAAATTCAAAATGAGAAAGGCGTTGTATGTTAGTTTCAATATTTAATTTCTTTGATAAATTAAATAACTAACATTAACATTCAAGTTTAATTTATAAAGATAAGTTAAATCCATTGGCTCATTATGTAGATTAATTATATGGATATGATTTGATCAGATTAGATTAATCCAAATTAGGATTGCAAATTCGAATTTTACATTTTGAATTTCAAATTTTGGATTTCAAGATCAATTTGAATTTCGAATATAAAGATTAATCTTGAATATCCTTTTTGAAATTCGAAGTTCAACATTAATAGAGATTAATCTTGGATATCTTTTCATATCTAAATTCGAATTTTAATAATTAATTAAAGATTAATTGTAGATTCTAGAAGCTCTCCATAAGTTCTATAAATATTAGAACTCATGAGCAAGAGATGAATGAGAAATTCGAATCTGACCTTGAGCCATCAAAAACCTTAAAGGGAGAGTTAGACGTGAGAGGCGCTAGCACGTTGCAATTGTTAGGAACTGTTCGCGTGGATACTGGTAGAGGGAAGCGATCAAAGAAACGTCGACTCCTCGTGATCGAAACCAAGAACGCAAAAGGTCGTGGAACCTGAAGAGATCTAAACACAAGAAACGCTTTGAATTCAAAATCCAAAAGGTATGACTCTATCTACTTATCTAAATACCTTTGACAAATTCATAAGGGGATTAGAAAATTTTATATTCCGCTGCGTATACGTTCTAATCCCAACAAAGGCAACTCATGTGTTACAGCTTTGCAACTGTCAGCATAGAGACAAAGAGTCATTTTAAAAAACACGGCCAAGTATAATAACACTAATATATAGGTTGTTATGCTACATTGTATTTTGGAGCATCTTGGTTATAATAACATACTTTGTATTTTGGAGCAATTGGTTATTGTTATAGCAGATATGTGATACCGATAGTATGATCAAGATTGTTGTTTATTTTTAAACTTTGTATTTTGAATCCTGTTATTATGAGCATAGATTGTTTTTTATGCATGTTTTGATTATGTATGTATATTACCATTTCAACAAGCCCAGTTTGATAAAAATGAAATTAAAACCTTAAGATAATATATATGTATTACCATTTACCATTTAAACTAAATTAAGATCACAAGGCAAAATATAAATATCTTTTTGCAATAGTTGAGTTGTTCATAACATTAATCATACTAACCATAATGTGTGATTGGGAACTCCGTTAGGAGAATGGAGTTTACAGATTCCGAGGCATTTTGTGGATTTCGAGATGGTTTTACGGATTCAAGATGGTTTTTATGGATTTCGAGATGGTTTGTATCTTGGCAAGCGTATCCGTTGGGGAAAATGGCCTAAATAGGCACAATACATATTTAAAGTACATTTCTCTTATACACTTTTCTTCTTTCATTGTTGCAAAAATAGGGAAACTTCATTTCACCTAACACCACTAACTAATTACCAAAATACATATAAAACAACTAAACCCATGTCATTAGTAAGCTATCAACTACAATTTGAAACTTCATTTCCCCTTTCCTTGATTCAATTTCCATCATCTCACACCTATGTTTCAACTTCCTTAGTTGACTATGCAGTGACTAAACCTCTTCACACTCCCACTATCCACCATTTCCTCTTCACAGTTGCAAATTCTAATCGTACAGTTTGTCAACATGATCAATCATGACAAAAAATAGCCATATCCCCATCTTGTTAACAGAAATCATTATCACTCAAAATCTACACCCTCACACGATCAATCAACATCAAAATACTAACATTATCACTTGGTATTGTTTTTGGCAACCATAGAACCTTCTCCCTGGTTCCCGTTTACCCATGAAATCCATCGGGGAGCAACCAATTTTTGATAGCAGTGCCGCATTGGACCTTCATAAACGCCCTCGCAACTCGACTGCCTATTCAGATGACCCTTCTTCTGCTTCTTGATGTCGAGCAAGACGATGGTGCCATCTCCTCTACTTGCCCTTTTATTGCTACTTTGATTTGCCTTAAATGAAAAAACTCAGAGTGGGTTGGCATCGGGCAGATCATTGTATTGGGTTACTTTCATAGAAGGAAACTATTAATTTTTCCACCTGTCATTGTTACCAATTAAACTAACCTCTAATGCATATATAGATAGAATAGTGGGCCCCACATTTCAAAAAGTTAACGGACATTTGGGTATGGGTATGTTTGCATCTTTTTTAATAATACATGGTTATTTTTGAATCCGACGAAAGTTTTTGTGTGTTAGATGCACATAGCTCAATTGTCGATAGACATTTCCCCCTTAACCCTTAATTAAAACAAATAAAACAAGAAAAATAATCTAAAATTCATCCTAAAATACCTACTTGGGCTTAAGTACTGATTTAAATATTCAGCCCAAAGAAATACATCAAGTAAAGAAACCAAACAAAAGACTTAACTTGGGCTTTGAATAAGCTTCTAGTAATGCAATTTTAAACCTATTTAATTATGTGGAAATTTGTACCAAAAAAAAAACTTATGTGGAAACTCTTGCACTTCTCCCAAAATAGATATATTTGTTGGGTTTTTCTCTACAATTTTGGTTTGGGCCACCATTTCAAATGTCTCTTAAACATTTGTAAAGCCTCCTTCACTTGTTGAATGTATCATTGAGCATTCAATATCGTGTAAAGGATGGTGCGTTCTGAATGTATGATATGAAGGTGTCATTGAATAATGTAGGAGGGAAAAGAGAAGAATGAAAAAAGACATAGCAAACAAGAGACTGAGGGCATTGAGGGAAATTTATTGCTAAAGAGAGATATAAAGAAATTTAAATTTTAAGTTAGTGAACATCAACGTCACATGCGAAGAGAAAATCAATTATTAAAAACCAAAAAAGGTGCGGTCCCGGTTGATACCCACATTCCACATAGTTTTTTTTTTTGCCCACATTCCACATTCCGCATAGTTGGACACAACTAAATATGTAGCGTCGAGAATTTGGACTCCTCACTCCTCGCAGATCGAGAAAGAAAAAGGAATTTTACAGTTTTTCTCCATATTACCAGCATATTATACATTTTTTATTTCTCCTAGTTTCTTTCTCTGAGCTACGAAGAAAACAACTGTTCTCTTCAATCTGATAATTATTTATCTGAAGAAAAAATATAAGGCTCTTTTAGGCCAATGAAAGAATAGGATTATATGCAAAGCTAATTTTTTTCAATATTTTGTTCTCATATGCATGTCAATTGTATCTACATTGCATCATATGCGGTCATTCTTGTATTTAAAACATTTAAGTTGCTAATGCAAGCTGGGTTTCACTTATTTTTGCAATTAACTGATTAAGCAAGCCTAAAACCGGACCGCAAACTAATGTTCCCCGAATGATGGGAACACAAGATTAGCGATTTTGAAATTTGTTCGAGACACTAACGTTCTAGATTTATTTCTCGAAATTAGCAAGCATTATCATTGTTTTCATGAGGACATAGCAGCTATTGGGGACCACAAGTATGGAACTTTTGTCCCAGACTCGGTGTTTTCTTCAGCACCATCACCAATCAACGACTTCCCTCCTTTCCTTTAGTCCCTTTTCATCAGTATTCAATCTTGTTTCTTTCCATTCCATTTACCCTTATTCTCTTATCGCCTTTGTTTGAAAACCCGTAGAATCCCTTTGTCTCACAGCCTAGGTTGCTACTTTCGCTTCCCATTTTGGCCTTTTGTCTCTTTTTCCTGGTAGATCTTCAAACACTCATTTCTTCACCTATGGAAATGATGACGATGAAGAAGCATCGCTGATATGAGCTTTACATTTTCTGTTATATGTTATGGGCTGCTCTTGTTCACTCTAAGCATCATGGTACTTCCATTATCCTTTCTTTTCCATCCATCTTTTCCCATTTTGAGCAGTCCCTTTCTATGCTCGTTACTTTAAAATGCCATATTGTAAGGGAGGTTCTGCTAACTTGTTCTTGTACTATCTTTGAATAACATTAGCAATTTTTTTCGTTATCTGGTTTCTAAGTAATTTTACTGGGTGAGATTCGTGTACTTTCGTGACAAATTGATTTAGTAGTATCTTTACATTTAGAATAGTTAGTACACAACAATATGTGCGTCAACGAACACTCTAACGTCGTTATTGCACCGTATTTGGACATTGTGGCTGTTGTTGCTGTAGAATTTAAGGTTAGTTTTTTCAGATCCTAATAAAGAGGATGACATGTGTTTTTATGAATTATGAGTATATATTTATTTCTTAAGACCTGCTCTTTCTAGAATGTTGCAGAATTAACTAAGTTCACTTAAGACCCTTAACTTGGTTTATTCCTCTTGGAGAAGCTTGGAAACTTTAGAAAGTTTGTTGTTCCTGATGCTCTTCTTAATAATTGGAGTTGGATGTGTAAGCATTTGATGCTGTGAAAACATTTTCACAGCACCTATTGTATTGTTCAAAGGAACGTGTTTATGCTAATTGCATGCAAAGGCTTTAACCTTTTAGGTTTAAAAGTGAAAATGTATTGCCATTTCCAAATTAGCTAAAACATCTGTTACTAGGAATGGTAACAGATAACCTTTGCGAAATTAAAGTCTTGGACTACTCAGAAGATAACCTTTAAAATCTGCAAGCGTTAACATGTCTTATTTAACTCAGGACATGCTACATTTGTCCATTTGTCATCCTTGTTTTGGCCACTTCATATTGTGATATTTATATGGATCATCAAAGATCCTCTTTCTGTTTTTGTCTAGTGCATGATATTAACCCAATGGCAAAGGCTTTCAACTTTTGGTTTAAACATAACCTTTAATTCAATCCCACTGCCTGCTTGATAACATATTTTGATTCAAAGCTACTTTTGTCGATAGCATATGTAGCACTTTTAGGGCAATTAGTCATTCCTTCTCTCAAAATGACACTAACATGCTAACCCAGATGATGCTTAGGCAAAATGGTTTTCAATGCTTATCAAATCCATATCATGTTTTCAACAATAGGTTAGAGTTTCTTTTAACAGGCGATGAAGAAATTCAATGCTTTTCAGTTAAGTGCCAGTTAGTTAGTTCACAAGGTCAGGAAGCTATTTCTAAGTGTTTTACAAATAAATATGATTTTTCTGTTTTCCCCATGATTGACGAGGAATGCTTTTGCATCTTGGACTCATAGATCCTTGTCGATACAGTTTGGTAGGATTTGCAGTATATTTCCAGCTATTTCACCTTTAGTGTGTTACTATTTAGTCTCTGTAAACCAGTATGCTTATTAAGTACATAATAGGTTTTCTTTACTAAGCTTCATTTGTTGCAATTGCCCAATTTATGACTTGCTGAAGCATTCCGAGAAAAAACTGTACTCGCGCTTTGCATATAAGCAAGAGATTAATTTTTATTTGCAAAAATTCTAGCTAAAATTTAGTTTTAAATTAGAATAGACCATAGGTAAAAATTGACATCCTTCTGAAATTGAATTAGTTCAAACATTGATGATAAAATCAAAATACTAACCTTAATTTAATTAATTTGATTATTAGAATCTATGTATACAATAGTTACAAGTAACATCAATAATTTTTCAAGTATTCACTTAAACAAAATTTGACCAGAAGTAGCAGTTGAATCTTCCATGATACATTGCTTCCTTCTATGTTTTCTGACTTTAAGGGGAAAGTTATGGGATGAGCTTTCCTTATTAGTCTGTAACATTGCATGGTAAACAGCTGGAAGCAGCTGGCCAAACCAACTTTTATTAGTTTGCATTGACAGCTTAATGACGACATGGCATCTGACATGGATTAAAAAAATTTATGCTATAATGTATATAAAACCCCTTTTCAAAAGTCATTGCCTCTTGATGATGCAAGACATAGTGATTCGATTTCGTAGGAGGCGAGCAAGGTGGACATATTTTGGTCAAGTGTGAGTGAAGAGTGAGAAAAAGGATTGATTGAATTAAAAAAATATAAATGGAAATGATCAATAGTTCTAAAGTTTTAAAATTTCAGGTCTCGAGGCAGTGCCTAACCTATTTATATATTTTCTCTCAAAGTCCATGATTGAGCTTTAATTGTATTAGTTTTCTACTTGAATTTTCAGAGTCTTAAGAGTCAATTTTAGCCCATACATGACCTTTTCGTGCTTAAGTATAGATTAGGAGTTATTGATTTGGATTAATGTGATTTTGGGCACCTATGCAATGAATAATGATTTATTGTGCCTAAATTGCATCATGAGCAAATGATACTGCCCATATTTGCTACTTCATTTCAAGAACTCCTTACAAAAGGGCAAGGGAAGCAGTTCTAGAGAAGTTCTTCGCGGCACAATTCAATATTCACCGCGGCCAAAGTTCAAGAAGTCATGCAAGAACTCTTGGGTGACGTTCACCGCGACTAAACCTGAAGTTCACCGCTGCGAATATTGCGCAGTACCTGACTTTTTACCTCAGAAGGAAAATAACCCGACCCGACTTGATGGATTCGACCCAGGACGGTTTATTATGCTAAATTAGGGTATTTTTGAAAGGAGGAGGAAGAAGGAGGCTGCAGAGGTTGAAGAGAGCAAAGAGAGGAGAGCATATCATTCCCATTTCACCCTACCTACACACTACCACCATTTCCCCCATTTCTCCAACATCCATCCATCTATCATGCATTCATCATCCATTCGAAGCTCATTTTCATCACCCATGAGGAGTTGAACATCTCCACCCTCTTGAAGATGAAGTGAGCCGGAGTTTGAAGTGCCGAAAGGGGAGTATTTGCTTTTAATCTGTATTTACATTATGGGTTACTTGGATTCCGAGTTGGACTTTGTAATTTGTGTGTAAATGCTTGGTCTCGGTTCGGCCAAACTTGGATTATTGTGTATTTAGTTATTTTGTGATTGACAAAGTAGAATCGAGTTCATTTTGCTTATTCGATGAAATCTTGTTGGTCTCTTCTATCATCCTAGTTGTGCTTGGTTTTAGAGTCAACAATGTATGGAGTTGATTTTGTCACTTTGCGATTTCCGTACACACACTAAGTGGTCTTAAGGGATCTCATGGGATGGAGTTCATTTCATGTTATTTCGGACTCACCAAGTCGTGTGGGGATTTAGAAGGAGATCATCGTATGACGCTTTGGACCCATGCGAATTGTTGGGGTTTTTGATTTCGAAAACTTAGTGCGAAAGTCGATATTTTCCCTCATCTTTTGCGAATTATGATAGAACACTTTATTTTCAAGAGGTACCCATCATCACACACACACTTCTCTTTCTTAAAGCTGCCTTTACTTTCATCCTCAATCAAGAAAATACCAAAAAGAAACAATTTTGTTTTGTAATTAGTTTAGATACATAGGATAATTTGAATCAAACCCTAGTTGCATTTGCATCGCAAGCACAAACCCAAGCTAAGAATTATTGGTACGCCTTCTCGTTTCCGGAAAGAACAACCCTGGGGTTGTCACTATACAACTCTTGGAAATCAAAATTAATATTCTTGATCCATTTTCAAGGCTAGACAGTGATCTAAGTTTACAATTTGTGGCTTAGTACGGACCAGTCGAACAAAAAAAAAATAAGGATGCTCTCCCTAATCCTAACTGTACAATCTCTAGGTTTCCTGCCTCATCTGTCTCTGAGAAGTTCTGGAAAAGATTTGTGTTCACGAAAAGCTCAGCAAAAAATTGGTTGGTCAGTGTAATTGGTGCATTAAAAAGAGTAACATTTACATGCATCAAATCAATTAGAAGTTGTGGCCATAATTTTAGTAAATAGAATCTCCTTCAGACATCAAGCAAAATAGTCTCAATTATAGCAAGCTTTGTTGGAAAAAAAATAATTAACTCTGTTAGTTTAAACAAATTGTTTTCTGATAGACTTCATTGAAAATTTGATTACAGAAAAGGTTTTAGGAATGAGCAACCTCATAAAGGGGTTATCTGTATTGGTTTTTCTTACAAGTTGTTCAAAATAGTTTCAATTATAACAAGTTTTGCTAAAAAAAAATTTAACTAATTCTAACTAAAAATCCTTTAAAAAACTAGCGTAAACAAATTATTTGATTTTCTGAGCAATAAATTTCATTGGGAATGTGATTACAGAAAAGATTTTAGGGATAAGTAACCTTATAAGGGGGCATTTGTCTTGGCTTTTCCTTTGAAGAAGTGAGAAGTTAAAGACATGGTTGTTTAACACAAAAGGTAGGACCCTTTACTCTAGAACAGAGTTGAAATCTTTTATATATAATTAACTGAGAAGTGATATTTGTATTAAAAAAATGGTTCTAACAGTTATTTTACAAGTATGTTACTGTTTGATGAATCTGGTTCTAAGAAAAGCTAGTGTAAACAATTGATTAGGCCTGTTTGATGGTTCCCATATTTGGATAATGTCTTTTTCTATTTGTCTGAACTTAATGGCTAGGCTTAGTATTATTTTGAAATTAGAGGATTGCCTATTCTCTAATAATTACAAAAGTATTTGAATACACTCCTGGAGCCATAAAAAAATATTAAAATGAAACTTGATAAACGCTCTCTGTTGTAAGATTTTGCAGTTAGGCCAGTTACTTTTAGATCTTACAGTGTTTGTAATATGTTTTCGATAAGCTATACTGGGAAAATAATTCTGCACATTATACTTACTTCAATCGTAAATATAAGACATCATTTGATTGAACACAAGAGCGTTATGCGATCAATGTAACCTAACCTACCTAGTGGGATAAGTCTTATTGTTGTTGAAATCATAATTAGATATTGTGTAAGAAAGGATGATGTATAATGTTTGAGCCATCACCTTAAAACCTGAAATATTCACAGCTTCTTAGCAAATCTGCTAGTCCATACATTTTTACCTTACTAAATATAAATAGCTCAGTGCAATTTGTGATAGACCGGCCTTGAAAATTTCATATTTGGGAATAACATTCTCAGGAATGAAAGATTCTGAGAAACCAAACATCTTCTCTGCTAGTTCAGGAAAAGACCAAGAGGGGGTGAATTGGTCTAATTTAAAATTTTAGAAATTTAAAATCAATTTAAAACACTGCAGCTGAGAGATGAAGGAGAAGATGAACAAATGGATTTATCCTGGTTCGGTCCTTCTGACCTACGTCCAGTCCTCAGAGCACCTCTGAGCTTTTGTAATCCACTAAATCAAACCAATCAGGCACAACAACCTTTTACAATGGAGAATCACACTCCCCCTTACTATACGTAATAAAATAGAGTCTCACTCTCTCTGTTTTTCTCTTTTCTTTCAGACCAAATCTCAACCCAATATGTTCAAGGTCCCAACCTTGAATTAACTCTCAGATTTACAAAGAATTTTGCTATAAGAATCTCTCTTAAAGAGTAGATGGCTATAAATGAAGCTCGGTATGAGAATTGATTAATATTACAGAGAAACAAGCTAAAGGCTTTTAATGCTCGTAATGGAATTGTTGTTTCTGCAATGAATGCTTGAAGCCTTTTATAGATGAGAGAAATAATGTTGCCTTTAGATAGAGTTTGTTTCCCATTACTCTCATCCACCAACTCTTCGTCTTCGTCATTAATGTTGCAATTAATGCTTTCTGAGCAGCGTGGACGACGAAGTCTTGATTCATGCTATCTGTCTGTGGGTACTGTGTTTTTCTCTTCCTATGATCCTGCATTTCAGCATTTATGAGGGTATGTTAAGTTCAAACGTTGTTAAACACTAATAAGGAAAGATACGGAGCAGGTGAAAAACTGTCAGAGAGAGAAAATAGCCGTTGAGAAAATATACTCGAGTGATTGATCTTAATACTCGAGTGTTGCACAAGCATTTTGAATTTTGTGAAGTAATACTCGAGTGTTCTGAGTCAATGCTCGAGTTTTGAAAACACTTTTAAGGTTACTCGAGTGTTGACTGAGAGTATTGAAAAGATTTTGAAAGTTTGATGTGAATACTCGAGTGTTAGAAACATTGTACTCGAGTGTTGAGAATACTTTCAGTTGATACTCGAGTGTTCAGAAGAAAACTAGAAGTGAAATAATTTGAAATCTCTTAATACTCGAGTGTTGAAAACATAATAATCGAGTGTTGTCCATTACTCAAGTGTTTAGATGGAAGTGTTGAGTTTTTGGAGAAGAAGAGGCTCGATACTCGAGTGTTCAGAAATCAACACTCGAGTTTGTCAACACTTTCACCTAATACTCGAGTGTTGTACTTGAAGTGTTGTCTCTTATTTGAAAACTTTTGCTCAATACTCGAGTGTTGAAAAACAAGCACTCGAGTGTTGTCAACACTTCTTCCACAACACGAGTATTTCACTTCAAGTTTAAGTATTTAGGCTCAATACTCGAGTATTCAACCTTAATACTCGAGTGTTGTCAATACTTCCATTTGTAACTCGAGTGTTCTGCTTCAAGTGT
>JANTPZ010153641.1:0-16954 GCA_025593235.1 Vachellia pachyceras | reverse complement strand
CACTTTTAAAGTTACTCGAGTGTTGACTGAGAGTATTGAAAAGATTTTGAAAGTTTGATGTGAATACTCGAGTGTTAGAAACATTGTACTCGAGTGTTGAGAATACTTTCAGTTGATACTCGAGTGTTTAGAAGAAAACTAGAAGTGAAATCATTTGAAATTTCTTAATACTCAGAGTGTTGAAAACATAATACTCAAGTGTTGTCCATTACTCGAGTATTTAGATGGAAGTGTTGAGTTTTTGAGAAGAAGAGGCTCAATATTCAAGTGTTCAGAAATCAACACTCGAGTGTTGTCAACACTTTCACCTAATAAAGTATTGTCTCTTATTTGAAAACTTTTGCTCAATACTCGAGTGTTGAAAAACAAGCAATCGAGTGTTGTCAACACTTCTTCCACAACACGAGTGTTTCACTTCAAGTTCAAGTATTTAGGCTCAATACTCAAGTATTCAACCTTAATACTCGAGTGTTGTCAATACTTTCATTTGTAACTCGAGTGTTCTGCTTCAAGTGTTGAGTATTGGTTTGAAAAATAAGCCCGATACTCGAGTATTGCAACACAGTACTTGAGTGTTGCCAATACTTCAACATCACCACTCGAGTTTCACATGGGAGTATTCTTTCAAAGCACATTTTAACACCAATACTCGAGTATTCAAAATAATCACTCGAGTGTTTGCAACACTTTATCATAGTACTTGAGTTTTCACTTAAAGTGTTGGATTTCAGAAACATTTTTAGCCTTCAATACTCGAGTGTTAAAATCAAGAACTCGAGTATTTTCAACACTTTCAACAAAAACTCAAGTGTTGCTTGAAAGTATTGATTTTAAACGTATGAAAAACATTGATACTCGAGTGTTCAAACACACAACTCGAGTATTCCTCAATACTTTCACACAAACTTGACAGAACTTGAGTATTTCAGTAAAATCACATAATCATCAACAATTTAAGCTTTATAACTCTTGAAATCATTTTGTTATCAAAATAAGGTATCAACAATAGTGAAAACAAAAAAGAGCTTCATTCATTCATACATGCTTCACACAATCTATCAAAGTAATACAGCACATCGATGCACAACATAAACATCACATACATACAAGTAAGTAAATCCACTATCTTTTAGACTTTGCCTCCTCCTTTTGTACCTTGATCTTCTAACCATATCTTTTTCTTTGTCACTTTATGGCCCTAGATAAGCAATGACATTATTAGAGTCATGAAAAGTGAATGTCCAATGGGCCACATTAACCTTAAAGGCTTACTTTACCCTTAGAGTTCTTACAAACTACATTGGGTCACTTTCTTTCTCAAATTCGCATGGTAACCAAAAGCTGTCAGCATGTTGACTAAACTTTGAAAAACATAATTAATTCTATAGAAATCCAATTGGGGTGGTTTAACTTCCCATGTGAAGTTCTTTAAGTCATCTTTACATGAAAAATATTATCTATTGGCATTTATGTACCCAGAATTCCATAATTTTCAATTTATCCAGCTGTGCTAGGATTAGTTCCCGATTTAGTGCCTAAACTTCAAAAATTCATATCTCCCAGCACACAAATCCAATTAACCCATATGACCTATCAAATTGAAGATTGATAAGTCTGCTTTAATTCTGAAAAGTTTCATGGTCATTGGATAACATTTAACCACACAAAACCACGTTACAAATATACTGCCTCCAGAAAACGAATTTCACAGCACTTGCTCTTTAACTTCCAAAAATTCCAAATTCATATACAAGCATCTAAAAATCATGAACACTTGCATACCCACACAATTTTTCCTTTTAAAACCATTAGAAGCATCAAAATCATCAAAACAAATTATCTTTTCCCACTTCCAGATCAGCCGGAACAGTACACACACATATTCATCAACACGTGTTTTTCAACTTCTATCATCATATTCTTGCTTTCGAACTTACATTCATGCATGATAAAACTTGATTCTAACTCTTCTACATCAAGAGAAAATTGGGCAGCATAATCCCTAATTTATCATGATTTTCCAAATTTACAAAGTCATAACAACAACTCCAACAACATCAACAACAACATCAAAATGCTCCTTTCAACAAGAGGAAGCATTTGCAACCAACAAATGGCTTTAAATCCCTCTCTTTCTCACATTTTCTCTCAAGAACCCTAGATTATGGAACTTTAGAAAGAGGAATCAAATCAGATTTTGGAATCATGGAAAGTGAAGAGTAGATCACAAGGAAGAGATTGGTACATAGTATAAGGTAGCATCTTCCTTACCTTTGATTTTCTCTTGGACTTTTCCTCTTCTTCTTCCTCCCAAAATGACGCCACCTTGCTCCCAAAATCTGCTGGTTTAAGTCGGACAAAACAGATGGGAAATGGACAGAATTTGTGGAATTAATAAATCATGCATTATTAGAATGGAAGGTTAGGATTTCATGTTGCAACATAAGTGAAATCCAAGGGATGATATTGTGCCACACAAGGGACAAATGCTTGCTTCTTATTGGATGAAATAAAGGTGTAATGATGGCTGCACATGGCATGCCAAAAAAATCTGGTTGGGCTTATCCAATTGAATCCCATTCGGTTACTTTTACCAATTACACTTTTTACCGGTAAACTTAACTTTATTCCGGTAAATCTTTTTCTACTTTTCTGGAGATATTTTCTTTCCCATTTAATCTCCATAATTTCATTTTGAATATAACAAAATTATTATCCCCAAATACCCTTTATTTATCTCAAATTTTACAAGATTAATTTATCCTGTCCAAAATCCCTGAAAATGTACAATCGGAGAGCAAAATTCTTTTAGGGCCTTGAAAAATACTATATTTTCACTGATCCTCTAGCCCTTTTCCTTTTTCCAAAATGCCCTCTAGATATTTCAAAATTAATTTTTGAAATAATTATGTTTCGAGGATTTTCGGGTCTTTTTCCCAATTTTTGGGGAAATTACCTTAATTGTACATTGGATAATAATTTTATTAAATACTATAAAATTCACTGGATTTTCCATATTTTTCTCTAAATTTTTGGAGGGCTCCTGATACCTTAAATAATTATTTTCCCTTTTTTACCCTTCAAAATTATATAGACGGAAATCCAGTCTGAATCTGGAAAATTCGTGATTCATGGTTGCGCTCCGCGAGTCGAGCTCTGTCTAGTGGGCATCTGTAAATTTTTGGTCAACGGTTGACTTTTGACTTTGACATTAAATGACCAAAATGCCCTTCTACTTTCTCATAATTACCATTTGGCCCTAACTTTTTCTACTTTTTTGCAAAATTACCATTTTGCCCTTACTTTTAATACTAAAAGACATTTATGCCCTTGGTCTTTTATTAAATGACCTTTAAGTCCTTTTCTATAAATTTCTCATCCTCACATTACTCTAGGGCAATTATATTTAGCTTTGGAATTCTTTCGAAACTCCATAAACCAAGCCAGTTCTAACTTTACAATTTCTGGCTATAACAATCCTTTCTTTATGAGCTATCTACCCCTGATTTCTCTTTTCATTTTCTATTTATGGGACTAGCATTCATTTCAACTAGCATAAAATTTATGGATATTACAACTAGTGGGAGCAAATTGCATCTCGAAGAAGTTCAAGGATCTCAAGATACCACAGAACCACAAATGGAAGACAAAGAAGACTCGCAAGATGTTGTTGAGTCTCCTCAAGTAACATAAGGCATACGAAGGTCTGATAGGTCACGACAACCACCTCAGAGATATGGATTTCTGTTACTAGGAGTCATGATGTGTTGCTTAGTGAACACAATGAGCCCGACCACCTATCAAGAGGTCGTAGTAGGATCAAACTCTGATAAATGGCTGAATGCAATGAAGTCTAAAATGCAATCCATTTATGACAATCAGGTTTGGACCTTAGTTGACCCACCTGAAAGCGTAAAAACCATTGGTGGAAATGGGTTTTAAAAGAGAAAATTGACATGGATGGCAAATTAAATGTTTCAAGGTAAGACTGGTTGCAAAAGGATTCACACAAACTCATAGTGTTGACTATGAGAAAACCTTTTCCCCGATTGTAATGGCCAAGTCAATCAGAATCCTTCTTGCCATAGCAACATATTATGACTATGAAATATGGTAGATGGATGTCAAAACAACCTTCCTTAATAGAAAACTACTTGAGGATGTGTATATGACAGAAACAGAGTAAATGAATTCCAAATGTTCTGAAATTTTATGGAAAAATAGTTCACATTGCAAGGCTTCTAATGAGCCAAAAGATCTCTGGAATTGGAATTTTGTACAGAAAGTTATGATTGTCCAAATTTGACGAAAAATCACAGAAAATCCTGGGAAAATGAAAAATTACCATATGAACAGTACATTTTCATGAATGAATATGTACCAGTTGGACCATTTACTATTCAAATTAGTATTTTTCCCTCATAAAGGAATTTGCAAGCTTTAAATAGAAGTTGGAACCACTCAGTTTCAATTTTTCTAGAATTAGTTATGAATTTTCAAAGTTGGCCCGAAAAACTGTGAATAGTAACTTTCTTAAAAATGAAAGTTTTCAATTTAGTCTCTTTTGACAATTTAAGTTACTTGAGGCCATTAACTGGTTCCAAATCATTATAATGGAAGCTAAGAGGGATAGATAAGAGGTGTTACAAATATCATTTCAAATTTCAAATTTTAAGATTAATCAAGATTAGATCTTGAATATCTTTTGAAATTCAAATTTCAAGATCAGATCTTGAATATCTTTTGAAATTCAAATTTCAAGATTAGATCTTGAATATCATTTCAAAATCGAATTTAAAGATTAATAATGATTAATCTTGAATATCCTTTTGAAATTCGAATTCGAATTTTTCAAGATTAAAAAAAGGATTAATCTTGGATTGTGATGCACTCCGTGAGCTCTATAGATATGAGTGCTCGTGAACAGTAGATGCATCCCATTCTAAATTTAAATAAGCTCTTGAGTCACAAAACCTTAGAGAGAGTGTGTTAAACAAACAGGCGCTAGCACGCTGCCATTGTTTGATACTGTTCGCGTGGATACCAGTAGAGGGAGGAGATAAAGGAAACATCGGCTCCTCATGATCGAAAGAAAGAACGCGGAAGGTTGTGGAATCTGAAGAGATCCAAATGCAAAGGAAGGGACAATCTCAAAATGCAACAGGTACGCCTTCATCTCCTCGATCTAAACGCCTTTGACAGATCTGTATTTGGGATTAGAAAAATTTTAAATTCCGCTGCTTATACGTACGAATCCCAACAGAGGTATTAGATCCAGGTCAATTGTGCGTTTAGATTGAGTTCATGTGATTGGCATAATATATGCTGTATATTGATTGATGCGTTCTTGAATTCATATGTGTGTTTTGACTAAGAACAAGATATATATGATATATGGGTTCTTAGATTATTGAAAAAGTATGATAATTTGGGATATATTGTATGCATTTTTAAATTTATATATGATACATGATGTATGTGTTTTCGAATCTACATATAGCGTATTGATTACTAGTTTAGGTGCGTGATGTAATTTTATATGAATGTGTTCATGTGTACATACGGTTTTGGCTACAAATTTGCATATGATGCGAATCTAGAATACATGTGATGTATGATGTGCCTTTTTCTCTTGAAAAGCATAATGTATAATATGCATTCTTGAAAAGTATGAATTTGGGATATATATGTGATGTATGATGTGCCTTTTTTCCTTGAAAAGCATGATAAATAATGTGTTCTTGAGAAGTATGAATTTGTTACATACATATGATGTATGATGTGCTTTTTTCCCTTGAAAAGCATGATATATAATGTGTTCTTGTTTATTATACATATGATGTATGTCAAATTCATGAGAGATATGAGTTATGATCTCTCATATTATTACTCTTCATAATGTTTAGGATATCATCTTAATTCCATATGACTCTTTGGAAATTATTAAATGGCATCAAAGTCTAATTTTGTATGAGGAATAACAAATGGTATCAGAAGTGATTACAAACGGTATCAGAAGTGATTGCGAATTACATAATTAACTGTGAATATATTATGTTGTTAAATTTGTTTAAGGGATTATATTTTGATCATGGGAAATTATCTCTCATAGTGTGTTAGTTATAATTTCTCATATTGTCCATTTTCATAATATATGGGATTTCATGCTTAAACCATTTAATAGTTAATTTTATTATAGAGGTCATCTCATGGGCTTGAGATGATTAAAATTTACAAAAAGGGTTGAAATTTTCTCAATCTTTAATCACTTCTTATTATATAAGTCATCTTATGGGTTTGAGATGATATAAGTTAGGCGAACCATATTATATCATATTTTATGCTTCTTATGATTAGATCATACGATACATATTATTATATATTATATATATATATGTATGAGATACAAACTGCATTATATACATATAAATTAGTTAATTCACAAAAAAATTCTCATAATTCAATCTTAAGTCATAATGCCGCCAATTAATGAATAATTGTCAAAACCTCGATCGCTCAGTTGTAGGTTCCACCAAAGTGGATGTATTTGAGTTATTTTGAGAAGGCAATCGTGAGTAATGGTGCTACTCATACAATTCGTTATTATCTTGACTTAATTGTGATTATCAAAACGGTTTTGGATCTCAAGGCATTAGATGGGATTAAACATGCCGGGTCATATGATGATCAAATCCCATAAAATCTAAGAGTTACATATGATGTAATTGGTAAAGGGTTACCTACCTAAAAACTTGAATTTAAGGTCTTGCCAAAGCGGAGTTAAATTTAAGTGAAATATGGGTCTTAGCCTACTAATCATATTGAGGATTGTTGAATTAGTGGGACATTAGTAATCTATTTTACATATTTTGAATTATAGAATCATGTAAACTAGTAATACTGTTGCGTTATCACTACGATTAGTCCTTGAGAAGGACAAACTTTCTTAACTGGTTTAGGAACTTGAGAATTGTTCTCAAAAGGGAAAAGGAAAGGCAAGGGCAAAAGGAAAGGATAGTGGCTCAGTTGGTAAGACTGAAGGGCCAAATAAACCGGAAATTAAGTTAACGCCTAAGAAAGCAAAGCCTCAAAAGAAAGGAGTGTGCTTTTTTTTTTTGCAATGAACCTGGTTATTGGAAGAAGAATTGTAAACTCTACCTAGAAGATTTGAAAAGAAAAGAAAGGATAACGAGGCTATCTTTTTTGGTATTTATGTTATAGACATTCATTTTCTACTTCCTCTACATGGGTATTAGATATTGTATGTGGTTCTCACATCTGTACGAATGTACATGGTCTAAAGGATAGTAGAAAACTGAAGAAATGGGATGTAGGCCTACGCATTGGAAATAAAGCAAGAGTTGCTGCCTTAACCATATGCACTTATAAATTAGTTATGCCTAGTGGGATATCCTAATAATTGAAATATCTATAACACAACTATCAAAAGGATTAAATCAAACAATTTAAATCCAACTTACTTATGGCATTGTTGTCTAGGCCATATAAATGAGAAAAACATTTATAAAATCCTTCAAGATAGATTTCTTAGCTCATTTGATTTTGAATCAAATAACACATGTGGATCTTGTTTATTGGGAAAGATGACTAAGGCACATTTTACTAGGCATAGTGAGAGGGCCACTGATTTATTGGGCTTCAAACATACAGATGTATATGGACCACTAAATACACCTGCCAAAGGAGGTGATATGTACTTCATTATTTTATAGATTATTTCGGTAGACATAGTTATGTCTATCTAATGAAATGCAAATCTAAATCTTTTGAAATGTTCAAAATATTCCAGAATGAAGTGCAAAACCAACTTGGCAAGACAATTAAAACCATTCGATCAGATCGAGGAGGTGAATATTTGAGCCAAGAGTTCATTGACCATCTTAGGAGTTGTGGAATAATTTCACAACTCACTCCTCTAGGAACGCCACAATGGAATGGAGTTTCTGAAGGAGGAATCGAACTCTATTAGATACGATTCGATATATGATGGTCAAATAGATCTTCCACCTTCCTTTTGGGGCCATGCATTAGAAACATCTACGTTCACACTGAATCGTGTTCTATCTAAGGCAGTTGAAAAGATACCATATGAGATATGGACCGGGAGGAAACCTAGCTTGCCTTTTCTCAAGATTTGGGGATGTGAGGTCTATGTTAAATAGTAGTCCTCTGATATGTTATCAAGCAGATCCTCCAAATGCCTTTTTGTGGGGTATCCTAAGGAAACGAAGCGATGCTATGTCTATAATCCATTGAACACAAATTGTTTGCTTTTCGAAATGGTGTCTTTCTAGAAGGAGAGTTCATCTCTAAAAGAACCAGTGGGAGTAAATTGCATCTCGAAGAAGTTCGAGAATCTCAAGACACCACAGAGCCACAGATGGAAGACAGAGAAGACTCACAAGATGTTGTTGAGCCTCCTCAAGTAACACAAGGCATACGAAGGTCTGATAGATCACAACAACCACCTCAGAGATATGGATTTTCGGTTACTGGGAGTCATAGTTGATTTTATTGGAAATTGTGCCCTAGGGGCAATCATTGTACCTCCCACATTATTTATTTTAATGTACTTTCTCCATTTAATTATTATAACTTTTGCATGTTTATTATGATAATTGCATCCATGAGAAAATTATGAATATTGTCCTAAAGTCTCTGGTCGGTTATCTGTATAGGAACAAAGATAAAATAAGACCAGTATGACTTTGATAAGATATAGAGATACGAGTCAAAGTCATAGGCACTTGTAAGAGTATAAGGTGTTGGACCGACCCGCTGTGAGAAAGCTATATGGATTAAGTCATTAGCTTACCTCATATGTGATCATGTCACAATGCCCTTTGACATGAGATCATCATTGATTCCTGCATGATAATCACTAAGTTTTGACTTAGTCAAAAGTCACCTTTAACCGGGTGATGATAAAGGCTATAATCGGGAATGTGAGTGATCAAGATGGGATTTGTCCCTCGCATTACTTGAGAGATATTACTGGGCCCCTTGATGAGTGAGTCTGAGAAATGTATAGACATACTGTAACAAAAAGGGTTTTTCGTTTCTTTGATCAAACTACTCAAGGATCAAGAAAGTTATGGTCAGGAATAGTAGGATGATGTCATCCATGCCTCATCCTTGACCGATATATCATGTGACAAAAGGGATGGGATGTGATTGCATAAAACATTACGCCGTGTTAACAATCCCCATATAATTTGGGTAGTCGTAATGTCTTGTTAGAGTCTGCTTGTGACTTGTGGGCTAATGTTGAGTTTAGCCCACTACCAACTTCATATGGCCCTATAGGGTCGAACACAAGAACAACCCAACATGAGCTTTAATTTTAGGGTTTATTTGAATTATATATCTAAATTCGAAGTGATAATAATATTATATGTTAATATTTAATTTATTTGATAAATTAAATAGCTAGCATTAATATTCATATTTAATTTATAAAGATAAATTAAATTTGTTGGCGCACTGTTTGGATTAATTATACAGAAATGATTTGATCGAATAAGATCAATCCAAATCAGAATTGGAAAATTTGAATTTCACATTTTGAATTTTAAGATTAATAAAGATTAATCTTGAATATCTTTTGAATTTTGAATTTCAAGATTAATAAATATTGATCTTGGATACCTTTTTGAAATTCGAATTTCAAGATTAATAAAGATTGATCTTGTATATATTTTTGAAATTCAAATTTCAAGATTAATGAAGATTAATCTTGGATATCATTTTGAGATTTGCATTCAAATTTTAAATATTAATTAAAGATTAATCATGGATTCTAGAAGCTCTCCAGGAGTTCTATAAATATTAGAACTTATGAGCAAGATTGGTGCGAACCCAAAGGGAAAGATCCTGTGAAACCACAACCAATCTAAAATATACGCACCCCAAGAAAGCTAAACAGAGGTCAACGATCCACTTGAATCCTTGAACATGGAAGAACAAGGACCCTAAGTGTTGGAAGATGCCACAAGGTTGATCAAGCCTTGACAAGTCTATTAGTTCTGAAAAGAACCCTAGAGAGAATCCTCTCAAAGTGTATCAAAATGCAAACTTTCATTCAAAATCCAAATCTACCATCAAAAGAGGCGGTACAAAGTATTTAATTGAAATTCACCAATCTGACCTAAATTGCATTAATTGCAAATATTAAACTCTAATTGAAAAAAGGAAACTATTAGAAAAAAGTAAACTCAAAGTTACATAATTTGCAGCAAATGCAAAAAGGAAACTCTTAAAAACAGGAAACTCAAAAGTTACCTAATTTGCATTAAATGCAAATATGAAATCTAATTTAAAATAGGAAACTCTTAAAAGAAGGAAATTCAAAAGTCAAATTTGCCAACTAATAAGTAATTTTCGTGAAAATAAGAGCCATAAAATATGACCATCATTTAAAGCCTAAAATGTGCTTATTTAGGCCCAAATAAGTCTTCCCATGTGAAATACTTGGCCCATGCTCTTCAATTTCATGTGTCTAACCCCAAAACTTGATCTGTAGCTCCATTGTCAGCCCAAATGACATTAGTGACATTTTTAGCTCCTTTGATTGGACCACTTGAAATTTGTAAAGGCTCATTTGAATTTGGTGCGCCATGTTGGGTCGCATCAAAGAGAGGTATTACAATTCAAATCTGATTGTGAGCCACTGAAACCCTAGAGAGAGTGAGACGTGTGAAGCGCTAGCACGCTGCAATTGTTGGGAACTGTTCGCGTGGATACCAGTAGATGGAGACGATCAAGAATATCGGCTCCTCGTGATTGGAATCAAGAACATGTAAGGTCATGGAATCTGAAGAGATCTAACATGAGAGATGCTTCGAATTCAAAACGCAAAAGGCATGGCTCTATCTCCTTGATTGAAACACCTTTGACAGATCCATAAGGGGGTTAGAAAATTTTAAATTTCATTGCGTGTACGTACATTCTAATCCAATTGCTTGATATCTTACATACATACCAACACTGAATTGGATGTCGAGCCTGCTTGCTGTGAGTTAGAGTAATGAGCCAATCGTATTTCTTGATGTCATAATCTTTGCCATTTACATCCGCATCAAGAAGTGTTGTTGAACTCATAGGGGTGTCTGCACTTTTTCACTGATCCATTCCAAAATTCTTCAATAGCTTCTTTAGATACTTACTTTGACTAATAAAGATGCCCTTCTTTCTTTGCTTGATTTGAAGTTCAAGGAAGAAATTAAGTTCTCCCATCATTGACTGTTGGTACCTTGTTTTGATGATAACAAAATCATGATAAAAGTTCGCAAAATGATTTCAGAATCCAAGTTTCAAAATGTTGATTCAATATTTCATGAAGTCACTCGAGTGCTGTGTCAAAGTGTGACAGTACTCGAGCATTGGAACTCAATACTAGAGAACTGCACCTTTTGAACTTAAGAAAATTCAGTACTCTCAGGCAACACTCCAAGTATTGACATAAAGTGTTGTCAATACTTGAGTACTATGATGTTGCACTCGAGTACTGCACTTTGGAAATGAGTTTTTGAACAATACTCTGAGTGAACACTTCAAGCATTGGCATAGAGTGTTGCCAATGCTCGAGTATTGGAAGTTAGTACTCGAGCATTAGGCTAAAAATATATTTTAAAACAATGTTGTCATGGAATACTGTAAGTGTAAGCTGATAGCAGAAGCCAACACTCGAGCACTGGGTTTACAGCACTCGAGTGTTGTGGTCTTTGGAAAACACTCCAAGTCAACACTTCAAGTATTGGCTGAACGTAATGCCAATACTCAAGTACTAAATAACAACACTCGAGTGTTGACCATTTTTCTCAACACTATCAGCTAACACTTCCAACATTGGCTCACAGCATAAGCCAACACTCGAGTATTGCATTTTTGGCACTCGAGTATTGAGGCTCTTGACAGTGCTATCAAGCAATACCTCAAGTGAAAGCATCCAGCATAGCCAACACTCAAGCATAGATTTTTAGCACTCGAGTGTTGTGACCAAACTCTCAATACTGGAAGCAAACACTGCAAGTATTGACTGCCAGCATTGCCAACACTCGAGTTCCAGTTTTTCATCACTCGAGTGTCGAGCTGAAAACTTTCACTGTTCATCAACACTCTATATCAACACTTCCAGTATTCACTTCAAGTATTTCTAACACTCGAGTATCATGATCTATCAAAATCATTTTTCATCACTTACACAAAACACTCGAGTATTCCTAGAAAGTATTATCAACACTCAAGCATTAGATTTTGTCACTCGAGTATTTGACCTTTATCAAAACACTTTCACTCAATACTCGAGTACTTCATCAAAGTGTCAAGCTTTTCTTTGAAATCTTTTGACCATTACTCGAGCACCAAAATCTTTCACTCGAGTACCAGCTCTCTCTCTCCTCTTCTGATAGCTTTGCATCTGACATACTCCACCTACACTTTTTACCTACTTTCCTTATCTGTGCAATGACAATTTGAATCTTAACTGCTGTCATAAATGCAACAGATAGAAACACTAAAAAGAGGCAAAGAAGCACAGGGCATGGTCCGAGGCTCGGAGAATTTAACGTTCCTCTACATCTTTCAACCTCGACTGACCCAAAGACATTAAATGCCATTAATGAAGGAACTGAATGGTTGGTAATGTGAGTAACGGATACTAAATGCAGTCTAACGGACATTTAAGAGACTCTCATCTATAAAAGGACCAAGCATTCAATGAAGAAGATAGAGACAAACATTCTGAGCATTTAAAGCCATATCTACTCTTCTTTGTATTCATTAATTCTTTCTGCTCTTCAGCATTAGCCATATATACTCTATTGAGAGAATTTACTGAGGCCAAAAATACTTTGTATATCTGTGAGAAGATCAAGGATAGAGCCTTGAGTCATTTGATTTGATAAGTGAGAAAGAAACAGAGAGTGTTAAACTCTGTTTTAGTAGAAAGTGAAAGGGGGAGTGATTCCCAGGTTGTAAAGGCTTGTGAAGCCTATTTCTTTGCTTATAGTGGATTTGGAAATCTCGGGTGTGCCCTGAGCACTGGACGTAGGTCAAGAAGACCGAACCAAGATAAACCATTGTGTTAATCATCTTTCTTCACTCTCGGTGACTTTTATTCTGTCTTGTTTTTAAGAATTATCAAAGTTTTATTTAAACCAATTCAACCCCCTTCTTGGTCAAATCCTGTGCTAACATTTGGTATCAGTGCAGGTCTCTTGTGCAAAGAACTTAACAGTTTCAAGAGAGATCTATGGCAGGATTTGGCCAACACATTCTCACTGACGGAGCCTCCATTACCAGACCTCCAGCCTTCAACAGTCAAAAATTCTCTTTTTGGAAAGTCAAGTTTCAAAACTTTATTTTAGCTACTGACATTGATCTATGGGATGTATTTGAACAAGGAAACTTTGTGCCTATGAAAGTGGAAGATGGTCTAACTCCTAAGACTCGTCTGATTTTGATAGTGAAGATCTCTGAAGAGTTCATCTTAATAGAAAGGCTGTACTGATGCTGTAGGCATCTCTGAATGAAGATGATTTCTTCAAAGTCTGCACTCTCCCCTTTACAAAAGGCATGTGGGATGCTCTAGAGATAGCTTACGAAGGCACAGAGGCTGTAAAAGAAAGTAGAGTCAACATGCTCACCACTGAGTATGATTTGCTCTGAATGAGAGAGGAAGAAACTATTGCAGAATTCCAAATGCGTCATACTCATCTCATCAACAAACTGGCAGCTCTCGGTAAAACATATGATCAACGCTCCCAAGTAAGAAAAATTTTAAATGTTGTGTCAAGCAAATGGGAAGCCAAAGTCATAGCCATAGAAGAATCCTGTGGTGAATCAATGACTTCAGTTGCAGCTCTCTTCAGAAGTCTTGCTGAATATGAGAGCAAACAAAAGTTTAAAAAGGAGTTGACAAACATTAATGAAAAGAAGAAGAAAGGACTAGCTCTCAAAACTGTAAAAGAAAAGGAGAAAGAGTCAGAAACTAAAGAAGAAGAAGAAGGAGATGTAGAAGATGAAGAACTTGCGATGGTCATAAGGAAATATAGAAAAATGTATCGCAAGGACCAACAAGATAAAAGGCCATTCAAAGGAGGATCAAGCAAAGTCATTTGCTATGAATGCAACAAACCTGGCCACTTCCGTTCTGATTGCCCACAGCTGGGAAATCAAAACAAAGAAAAAGAAAAAGACAAAAAGAAGCCAAAGTTCTTCAAAAAGAAGAAGAAGGCTTATGTCTCAGAAATTTGGGGAGATAGTTCAGAAGAAGAAAAAAGTGAAGCTGAGGAAGAAGCTAACCTATGTCTTGTTGCTCAGGAAGAAGAAGACTCAAAAGTTGAAAAGGTAATTCTTGAACCCACTTATGAAGAACTGCGTGCTGAATATAATGATATGCATGTAGAACTTCAAAAATTTGCAAAAGAATTATCATTCCTTAGGAAAAAGGTTAAAGAGCTTGAAAAACCAAATGAAAAATCCTTTGCTGAAACCATAACCATTAATAAATGTTCAAACTGTGATATCTTTAAATCATAAAATGAAAGACTGTCCAAAACTCTTCAAAAGTTTAATCAAGGAAGTGAAAATGTTACAAATTATTTTGAAAAATCAAAGAGTTACAAATGATCGAATTGGTATTGGATATCAACCTCAAAATGATTTTAAAAGGGGAAAGAAAAGAAAAGGCAATATGAGTTATCTAAAATTCTTTCAAAAAGCTATGCATTCTTCCGAGCCTTATGCCTTCTACTCCTACTGCAACAGAAAAGGGCATAAAACTTCATCATGTTATTTCAAAAGAAACAAAGTGTTAGGCACGTATAAATGGGTACCAAAAGGAACTTATGTTCTGAAGGCACCAAACACTAACCCAAGAGGACCCAATAAAACTTGGGTACCTAAAACCATCAAATGAATCTTTTGCAGGTTTATCTTAAAGCATCTAGGGCAAATAAAAGGTATATCGACAGTGGATGCTCAAGACATATGACAGGTGACAAAAGCAGATTTGTCAGCCTAAAAGCAAAAGATGGGGGAAAAGTAAGCTTCGGAGGAAATCAGTCAGGGAAAATCACGGGAGTTGGAGAAATAGCCAATTCAAATGGAGCTTCTGTGAAAGATGTATATAATGTAGAAGGCCTCTGCCACAATCTTCTAAGTATTAGCCAAAGCACAGACAGAGAAAATTGGGTGATATTTGATTCTGAGGAATGCTTCAACATCAGCAAAAAGGATTTTCCCATTGATAAAGAGAAGCTGAACATTCAACTCAGAGCTCCTCGTGATGGTAACTGTTATACCATTGAATTAGAAAAGAATTTCTCAAACTCATGCTTAATTAGTCAAGCTGATGAAACCAATTTATGGCTTAAGCGATTGGCTCATGTAAACATGCATCAACTTGACAAATTAATCAGAAATGAATTAGTTCAAGGGCTTCCAAAGCTCAAATTCAAAAATGACTTGATATGTGATGCTTGTCAGTTAGGAAAGCAAACCAAATCATCTTTCAAATCAAAAACTGAGCTTTCTTCAAAAAGACCTCTTGAACTACTTCATATGGATTTAATGGGTTAGGAGGAAATTTATATACTCTGGTGATTGTCGATGATTTTTCAAGATTCACTTGGACCATGTTCTTAGCTTTAAAAAGTGAAACTTTTGAGTTATTTTCTGTATTTGCCAAAAAGGTCCAAAATGAGAAAGGTATGTCTATTGTTTCTATTAGAACAGATCATGGTGGAGAATTTGAAAATGGAGACTTTGTAGCATACTGTGAAAGTGAAGGAATTAATCACAATTTCTCAGCACCAAGAACTCCTCAACAAAATGGAGTGGTGGAGAGGAAGAACAGAGTGCTTGCTGACATGGCACGAGCAATGATGACAGAGAAGCAAATATCACAAGTTTTCTGGGCAGATGCTCTAAGCACAGCATGCTACATCTCAAACAGGGCATACATAAGACCATCACTAGGAAAGACACCATATGAGTTATTTAAGGGAAGAAAATCAAACCTGGCTCACCTTCATGTCTTTGGAAGCAAATGTTTCATTCACAATAATGGTAAGGACAATCTTGGTAAGTTTGATCCTAAGTCAGATGAAGGTTTGTTTCTTGGTTATTCAAATAGAAGTAAAGCCTATAGAGTCTTTAACAAAAGAACCTGTGTAATAGAGGAATCTGTGCATGTAGTGTTTGTTGAAACTAATCCTCCTGCAAAATCTGATGTTGATGAAGAAATTGTTATTTCAAAAGATTTTGGAAAACCAAACAAAGAAAGTTCAACTGATTGTCAGCCAACTCAAACTTTTGAAAATGAACAATCAGATGAACTTCCTCAATCTCCTCAACCAAGAGCCTGGAAGTACATCCGCAATCATCCAATCAATCAAGTGATTGGAGAGATGAGTGAAGGTGTACGTACCAAAAAAAAAAGATTTAATGAGGCTCAATTTCCAGCTTTCATATCTCAAATAGAGCCCAAGAATGTTGAGGAAGCTTTAACTGACAATGATTGGATAATTGCTATGGAAGAAGAACTAAATCAATTTGAAAGGAATCAAGTTTGGGATTTAGTTCCTAGACCTAAGGATCATCTAGTTATTGGTTCAAAATGGGTTTTTAGGAATAAACTTGATGAATCAGGGATCATTGTCAGAAACAAAGCAAGATTGGTTGCAAAAGGTTATAATCAAGAAGAAGGTATTGATTATGATGAAACCTATGCACCTGTAGCAAGATTAGAAGCTATTCGTATGTTACTGCTTTTGCATGTATAATGGATTTCAAATTATTTCAAGTGGATGTCAAAAGTGCTTTCTTAAATGGTTTTATCATGGAAGAAGTTTTTGTTGAGCAACCTCCAGGTTTTGAAGATGTTTCCAAACCAAACTATGTTTATAAACTAAAGAAAGCCCTTTATGGT
>JANTPZ010153640.1:0-13570 GCA_025593235.1 Vachellia pachyceras | reverse complement strand
TCACCCTCCCCCACTAACCATTTTTAGGTGGAAGCTTCTCAAAGGGTAAGGAGAAAATGAATGATGCTTGAAGCAAGATTTGCATGTGTATGAGTGTGGATTTATGTTGTAATCTTTATGCTTATTGTTTAAGAAATTGTAATGTGATATGTAAATGTAACTCATGTATGTAAGATGGACTCATGATAAATAGTGTATGCTTTAAAAAGCCTAATTACATAGGTTAATATGGTTAAGAAAGGTTTAGAAATGGAAATGGTAATTTATGAAGTTAAGTAGGGTAAAAATGTGGCCAAGTGCTGGAAGTAAAGTTGCTCATTTGCCCTATTTTGTCCTGTCGGGAAACAGGGTAAATGAACTTCAAATGAGCTGCAATTTTGTGGAAAAATATTTCACATTACAATGTTTGAAACAAGCCAAATGTCACGGAAATTGAAGTTTTTTACAGAAAGTTATGACTGTCCAAAGTTGGCGAAAAATCACAGAAAATCCTGGGAAAAATGGAAAATTACCATATGAACAGTACATTTTCACGAAAGAACCTGTACCAATTGGACCATTTACTGTTAAAATGTGTATTTTTCCCTCATAAAGGAATTTGTAAGCTTCAAATAGAAGTTGGAACCACTCAATTTCGATTTTTCTATAATTAGTTATGAATTTTCAAAGTTGGGCCAGAAATCTGGAAATTGACCAAATGAATAGTAACACGTTTTTGAAATTTTCAAGTTCACTTCTTTGGTCAATTTAAGTTCTCCAAGGCCCTAAAGTGGTTCAATAGTGATCTAATATGATGTTTGTAAGGAAATATAAGGAGTGTTACATTTGTTGGTATCAGAGCAAAGGTTTAGGAATTTGTTTGAATAATTGTGCATTGTTATTTGATTATTTGCACTATTATTCAATATGCCTATGAAATTGATATGTCATTAGCTAAATGATGTGTTATGCATTGGTTTCCTCTTATGAATATATGTTAGATAGCTATAGCTTATGTTCCATATTCATGAGTGTATGAATGAATGTGACTAGAAGAACTTGATAAGAAGGAACCTTTAGAGATTGGTTCCAATATGATGGAATCATTTTAGAATATTAATGAAGTGTTCGAAAAAGAGAAGGAGCTAGCACAAGAACTACCAGAAGATTCAGGGGATAAGGATATGAAGGTCCAGTGTTTGATAAAGATTGTTTCTCTTCAGTGCATTCTGGATGCTAACACCCGAGGACTCCGTGAGCATATTGCTCTGCATGGACGAGGGTTTCGGTTGGCTTATATTCAGATGGGCTAGAGAGACATAATAGCTGGATCGGATTGTCCTGAACCCGTAAACCCGGTAGAGATGCTGGTACCAAAGGGAGAGCTCCCAGTAAAATAAGAGAACCCCGGATACACTTCATTTTGATCAAGATCTACTATGATAGTATCCTCTCGAGGTTCAAGTGAGATGCAAAGGCAACCAAAACATCAAGGTTTAAATTACAAAGTTTGTCCAGAGGAGATAGTTTACCGGAAATTCAAACGTCGCAAATTGATTTTACCGAATGTGACCTGAATTTGAATACCCGTGGGATTATAGAATTACTTTTCTCCTCAAAGACAAAGATTTTATTTAGTCAAATAGAAAGGGCCAGAGAGGCCTTTGAGCTTGATTAGTCGCAAGAGGTGCAATAGGGACTTTCTCCTCAGTTGAGATTGAAGTTAAAGAGTTCCTTAGTGACATTTCGGTAGTCAGAGATTTCCTGGAAGCATTTTCAAAAAGAGATTAGCGGACTGCCTCCATTAAGAGAAGTGGAGTTCGCGATTGATTTTGTACTAGGAACAAAACCCGATTTCCAAGACTCCGTACAAAATTGCTTCAATTAAGATAAAAGAAGTGAAGAGCAGATAGAATAGTTATTAAAGAATAACGTGAGCCTAAGATTGGGTGTAGACTACCATGAATTAAGTAAAGTGACAGTAAAGCACGAGTAATTACTTCCTAGTGTTGATGATGTATTGACTAGTTGAGTGGTACCAAAATATTTTATGAATTACATTTTATATCAGGATATCACCAGCTCCGAGTTAGAGCTGAGGACAATTTCAAAACTATTTCCGCACTAGATATGAACACTATAAATTTCTAGTGATGCCGCTTGATTTGATGAATGCCCCTGCAGTTTTCATCGACTATATAAAGTATACATTTCGGCAATACCCGGATTAGTTTGTCGTAGTCTAATAGATAATGTTATAGTGTACTCCAGATCTTTAGAAGAATATGAAAGGCATCTGAAAATTTTATTGACTGCTTTGAAAGAAAAATATTTATACGCTAAGCTCAGTAAGCTCTAATTATCAAAGGTGAAACTCCTAGGATAGGTGATCACTCAGGAAGGAGTCATTACAGACTACGCCGAGAAAAGGCAATACTGAGATAGAATCGGCCTAGGACATTAAGAGAAATGAAATTCCTAGAGCACGTGATCTCTCAGAATGGGTCGCAGTAGACTACGCCGAGTAAAGGTAGTACTGAGATGAATCTGCCTAGGATAGTAACTGAAGTCAAGAGCTTTTTGGGCCTAGCAAATTGTTACGAATGTTTTATACAAAAATTTTCTCGGATTTCCTTGCCGCTGACTAAGCTCACTAGAAAGAACCACAAACAGCCTCCAGTTTTTGGGGGACAAAAACATATATTTTTAACATAGATCTTCATCTTTCTTTGACCCTCGAACATAATATCATGTCAGCTTGTTCTTAAAGTCTTTCCACAATATGCGAACAAGCCCCATCCAATGCTTCTTCATTTCCTTTGTGTCTGGAACATAATAGGTTTGCTGGAAAGTACAACATTGTCTAATGAAATTTGAACAAATTGAAATAAAGACATAAATAAAGTGGTGTTGAAAGTTACATAACAAAAATTTCTTACCATACCATATCCTGTGTTTCTTGTGGAACAGACCGCCATCCAGGGTACAGTATGATAACTTTGCTATGTGCCAAATACCCTAAATAGCTGATAAATTGATCTTGCTCATCACCGATAGGATTCATATCAGCATTGAATTCTACATGCACCTTCTCTCGTCGTTGGCGACGACGTACAGTCAAGGAGGCCACAGTTGTACATCCCCTAACCTTTTTCACCGTTGGCTCTAGCACCACCATTGGGTTTTCATCTACGTGTCCACCACTGTGTGACTCATCAGAATTTTCCATATTTCTATTAAGAAATCAATGTCAATATAAATAAATTGCAATCAGCATGAATAAAATAGACTAAGGTAAAAACATATAACACACAATACTATAACTCATATCGTAATTAACTCCTTACTTTATGTATTTTCCCATATTCCTTCACAGTGATCTTGTCTTACAGCATAGTGATCATCATCAACCAATTCCGCTTCACATGGTCTAGGCGGATTTATAGTAAAGGGGGTGTATCTCCAAATTAAAGGTTGGATGACCATCCTTTTGTTTTCTTACTTTGAAGTACGATCGACATTTTTTTATTTGATAGGTCTGTGATATAAAACACTTGTCTGGCCTGACTTGCTAGAATGAATAGCTCATCTCTATAACCAATTCTTTCAAGATCAACTAAGGTAAATCCAAACTATTTGTCAACTACAACAACATTATTGTTAACCCACATAAATTTAAATAAAGTAAATTTGAACTTGTTGTAGGTCATGTCCCAAATTTCTTCAATAAATCCATAGTAAGCCATAGATGCCAATACAGGGTTCTTGTCTTTCGAACTTGAAAAATGCATGGCTTTAGCTATAACCATCACCCCACTATTTTACACTGTACTTTTATTGTCTTGAACCTTTGTGTAGAATGAATACTCATTTATGTCATAACCGCTCCAGGTGACTACCTAAAATGTAGGCCCCCATGCTAACCATTGGTCATCTCAGAAGCATCGATGTCATGAGAAACCCTTTCCTTCAACCATCCTATGAATGACTTATTCTATTCATTCGCTATCTGCATGTAATTCTTTCTAGGATTCATCTTCTTTAATACATTTTTATGTTCATCAAAATAAGGTTGAATTTCTTCCATATTATTTAAGATATATAGGTGTGCTTGTAACACTTCTTCACGAGGCATACTCTTCACTTTTAAACCTTGTGTTCCCTTGCTTACGCCTTCTTCATACCATGATTGTGCACTCACCCCAGATAGATAATCATTGGAAAAGTCCATAGCCTCTTTCATTACATATCTTTCCACAATGGATGCTTCGGGTCGATAATGATTTTTTGAATAATCTTTTAAAACCTTCATATATGCTCAAAAGGATACACCCATCTTAGGTAAACTGGACCGCATGGCCTTATTTCTCTTACTAAATGAGTAACCATATGGACTATTATATCAAAAAATGCAGGGACAAAATGGATATCTAGTTGGGAGAGAATAATGTAACCTTCATTTTTCAATTCGTCCAACTTTTCAACTTCTATCTCTTTGCAACATATAGCATTAAAAAAATACAAAGCCTAGTTATGGTGGATCGAACGTCATCCTTCATAATGCCTCTAATATCCACTAGTAATAATTGTTGCATCAATACATGAGAATTATGGGACTTCAATCCCACGAGCTTCAAATCGTCTAATGAAACAAGCCTTTTCACATTCAAAGAATACCAGTGTGGTACCTTGATGGTATGTAAACACTCAAAAAAACTTTTTTTCTCAGCTTTTGATAGTGTATGCGCTGCTGGCTCCATGTACGCATTTTTACCATCATCTCTTAGCTTTGGATGTAACCGTTCTCTTATTCCTATTTCAACTAAGTCTAGTCTCGCACTGATTCCATCCTTAGTCTTTCCCGGTATGTGCAACAACGTCCCAACAAGGCTATCACAAATGTTCTTCTCCACATGCATTACATTGATACTGTGCCTCACATCAAGAGTACGCTACTATGGAAGATAAAAAAATTGACCGCTTCTTTCATATGCTCTTTTCGCTGGCACTTCTCTGATTCTTACCACAGATGACATTAACATACTCTATCCGGCTATACACTTCCTCTCCGGTTAATGCTTTCGGAGCCATTCCTCTGCAGCTATACACTTTGCATTTTCAAAACCTTTTGAAATAATAACTTCTTCATCAAGATCAAGTTTCACTTGGGTTCGGTCTCAACAAACATTACATGTACTGACTCTTCTACCACACAAGTACATTTGTTAAAGACTCTAAATGCTTTACTTCTATTGGAATATCCTAGGAATAAACCTTCATCAGATTTAGGATCGAATTTACTGAGATTATCCTTGTCGTTGCTGTGGATGAAACATTTGCTTCCGAATATGTGGAAGTGAGACAAGTATGGCTTCCTTCTTTTGAACAGCTCATAAGGAGTCTTTCCCATTGATGTCCTGATATAGGCTCAGTTGGATATGTAGCATGCCGTGCTAAGTGCATCAGCCCAAAATACATGAGAAACTTTCTTCTCGGACATCATCACTCAAGCCATGTCTGCAAACACTCGATTCTTTCATTCCACAACTCTGTTTTGTTGAGGCGTTCTTGGAGTTGAGAAGTTGTGGTTGATTCCTTCTCTTTCACAGAATGTTGCAAAATCACCATTCTCAAATTCGCCACCATAATCTGTTCTAATGGAAACAATAGACATACCCTTCTCATTTTAGACCTTCTTGGCAAAAGTAATGAATAACTCAAAAGTTTCATTCTTTGAAGTTAGAAATATGGTCCATGTAAATCTAGAGAAATCATCTACAATAACTAGAGTGTAGAGATTTCCTCCTAGACTCTTTACTTTTGCGGGACCCATCAGATCCATGTGAAGTAGTTCAAGGGGGCTCTTAGTTGAAATCTCTTTCTTTGATTTAAAAGAAGACTTGGTTTGTTTTCCCATCTGACAGGCATCACAAACTAAGTCATTTTTGAAAGTTATTTTCGGAATCCCTTGAACTAATTCATTTTTTATTAATCGGTCAAGCTGATTCATGTTAACATGCGCTAAACGTTTATGCCATAAACGGCTCTCATCACTTGAATAAGTAAGCAAGAGTTAGAGAAAGCATTTTCTAGATCAATGGTGTAGTAGTTACCATCCCTTGGAGTTTGAAGTTGGATGTTCAACTCTTCTTTGTTGATAGGTAGATACTTCTTGTTGATGATGAAGCATTTTTGTGAATCGAAGATCACCCAATTATCTTTATCAGCACTTTGACTCATGCTTAGGAGGTTGTGACATAAGCCTTCCGCGTGATAGACATCCTTCACAGATGCTCCATTTGCATTACTAACTTCACCAACTCCAACAATTTTGCAGGATTAGTTGCCCCCAAAGCTTACTCTTCCTCCTATTTTTGCTTTAAGGTTAACAAATTTATTTTTGTCACCCGTCATATGTCTTGAGCATCCACTATCGATATACCATTTGCTTGATTTAGATGCTCTAAGATAAACTTGTAAAAAAGATCATTTAATTGATTTAGGTACTCAAGTCTTGTTGGGTCCTTTTGGGTTAGTACTTGGTGCCTTTAGAACATAAGTTCCTTTAGGTACCCATTAATAAGTTCCAAGGTCTTTCTTCTTCCTAAAATAACAAGAGATAGTTCTATGCCCCTTTCTATTGCAATAACTGCAAAAAGCAAATGGCTCAGACATATGCACAGATTTTTGGAAAAATCTTAAATACCTTTGTTGCCATTTTTCTTCTTTCCTTTATGAAAATCGTTTGCAGAGTTATAGCCTATACCACTATGATTATTAGTTACTCTTTGGGTTTTCAAAATGATTTGTAACATTTCACTACCTTTTGTAAATCTTTCAAGAGATTCTGTCAATCTATCATTTTCAGTTTTCAAAATTTTGCATTTAGAATAGACAGGAGCAGTGACTCTTTTCTCAATTGATTTTTCAAGTTCTCTAACTTTCTTCCTAAGAAAAGATAATTCTTTTGCAAATTTCAATAATTCAAGATGCATTTCATCGTAATCTTTAAGTAATTCATCATAAGTTGGGTTAGTGAGAATTACCTCCTCTGTCTCTGATTCTTCTTGTTCCTGAGCCATGAGACAAAGGTTGGCTTCCTCCTCAGCTTCACTTTCTTCGTCTGAGATGCTGTCGCCCCAAATGCCAGAGACATGTGCCTTCTTCTTCTTAAAGAACCTTGGTTTCTTTTTCTCCTTTTATTTGTTTTGAACAGCAAGCTGTGGACAATCAGCCCTGAAATGCCCTGGTTTGTTGCATTCATAGCAGACAATTCTGCTTGATCCTTCTTTAAGTGGCTGTGGGTTTATTGATTATTTCAGTACATTCTTCTAAACTTGCGAACAACCATTGCAAGTTCTTCATCTTCTACATCTTCTTCCTCTGTTTTAGGCTCTTTTTCCTTTTCTTTTATTGTTTTAAGTGCAAGCCCCTTTTTCTTCTTTTCTTCGATGTTGGGCAATTCTTTCTTAAATTTTTTCTTACTTTGTACTCAGCAAGACTGCCAAACAGAGCTACCACCGAAGTCATTGATTCTCCGAGGGACTCTTTGATAGCTATTGCTTTTGCCTCCTACTTGCTGGATAGCACATTGAGAATTTTTCTCACTTGGGAGCGTTGATCGTATGTTTTTCTGAGAGAGGCTAACTTGTTGATAAGATGAGTATGCTGCATCTGGAATTCTGCAATTGTTTCTTCATCCTTCATTCTGAGTAAATCATACTTAGTAGTAAGCATGTTCACTCTACTTTCTGTCACTGCTTCAGTGCCTTCATATGCTATCTCCAGTGCATCCGACGTATGTTTTGCAGAAGATAGAGTACAAACCTTGAAGAAATCATCATCATCATTTAGTGCTATCTGCAACATTAGTACTGCCTTCTGTTGAGATTAACTCTCCTAAGATCTTCACTATCAAACTCAGGATGAGTTTTAGGAGTTAGTCCATCTTCTACCTTCATAGGCACATTGTTTCCCTGTTCAAATATGTCCCATAAATTAATGTCAGTGGCTAAAATGAAGTTTTGAAATTTAATTTTCCAAAAAGAAATTTTTTGGCTATTGAATGCTGGAGGCTTGGTGATGGAGGCTCCGTCAGTAAGTATATGCTCGTCAAATCCTACCATGATCACTCTTGAGACTGTTATGTACTTTAAACAAGAGACCTACTATGATACCAAATGTTAGTATAGGATTTGACCAAGAGGGTGTGCATTGGTCACTTTTGAAAATAAATCGTAAATCAGAGAAATTAAAAATGAAGTCACCGAGAATGCAGAAGGAGAATGAACACGGAGATTTATCCTGGTTCGGTCCTCTCTGACCTAAGTCCAATCCTCAGAGCTCCTCTGATATTTGCAATCCACTAATAACAATCAATCTGGCTTCACAAGCCTTTACAGCCAAGGAGTCACACTCCCCCTTACTATTCACAAGAAAACAGAGACCTTTACTCTCTATTTATCGACAAATCTCACAACCCAATTGTCTCAAGGCCCCAACCTTGAGTTTCTCATAGAATACAAGAATAAATCACAAGATTAAACTCTCAAAAGAGTATATGTGCTAATCACTGAAGCTCACAGAGTATTTTGAATATTACAGAAGATAGTAAGCGTATGAATAATAGCATAGTTGATCGTCGTCTTCTTCCGTCTTCAATGCTTCTCTTATTTATAGTTGAAGATATTCAATGTATCCATTAGAGAGAGCCAAAAGTCTGTTATTCAGAATTGAATAGTCGTTGTCTCTAGTTGGTGTACATTAAATGCGATAATAAATGCGTTCCTTTGACAACGACAGAGTTTGAGAAGGTTTTGATTTCATCTCGTTTGTCGGAGATCTTCAACTATCATACCTTTTCCTATTTCATAGGTTTACATACGTGCATTTATGGCGGCAGGTAAGTTTTTAAAACTTTGACATTAATTCGGAAAGATTTGGTAAAAAGTAAAGTTCAGTGCAGACGCTGCTGTCAGATAGAGGAGAGACTCGAGTTCAAGAATTCTCATAACTCGAGTTCTATTTCATGAGGTTTGATCAGTTTGAAAAGTTATGTAATGAAACCTCAAGTTTTCTTAATTTAGGACTCGAGTTTAAAAAACTTTAAGTTGGAAACTCGAGTTTATATTGGAAGATTCAGAATGTAGTTTTAGAACTTTTATTTGGAAACTCGAATTCAAAATTGAAGTTATGATCATTTTGTGAAACTTGAGTTTTTGATCTATTAATTGAGAAAAGCATGAAACTCAAGTTTTGTTAAATGAGGAACTCGAGTTGTTAAAACTCTAATGCCAAAACTTCCAGTTTTCAATTCAAGTTTTATAAAACAGTTCTGGAACTCGAGTTTTAGTGAAGCAATGTCTTCCACAATGGTTCAAAGACATGAAACTCGAGTTCTGTAGTCCTGGAACTCAAGTTGTCACAACTTGAAGCTAGAAACTTAAGTTGCCCTTGAAAGTTTTGGAAAAATTGAGTTCTAAAAACCACAAACACGAGTTCTACCACATGAAGTTCCTTAGACAGAGAACTTTGGGCACGAAACTCAAGTTTTAAGAAGGAGAAACTCGAGTCAAAAACTTCTTTATGGAAACTCGAGTTCTTGCAGAAAGTTTTCAAATCAAAGGCACAGAACTTGGGTTTTAGAACATCAAACTCGAGTTTTTGAACAATAAAACCAATTCTCAAAATTTCAAAAACATTTCTAAATCCTGCCATACAAACTTTGAATAATTTTGTTATCATCAAAACAAGGCATTAACAAAGTTTAATTTAGGTTCGTAAAGGAATAATGTAGATACCTCAATATGAATTAGACAAGACCATATACTGAAATAAATGAATCAAAAAATACTTATAAAAATACCAGATGATGAACAGAAAAGAAGCCAACGAACTTGCACTTTAGTGCACAAGGTTCTTGCTCATTATATAGAGATGGGGATGGGTTGAAACGGACTTGGAATTTCAGCCTCTATGTAGTTTGTTATGCAAGTATGAATCTTATAAAGAAATTAATCAATATCATTTATTCATCAACCATTGCGAATGTACATTGAAGTTAGAATATGCAAATCAATTTTCTGATAGCTTGCGTATTACAAAGACATAAATCAAGATGATCATACTGTTATGGTTTGAGAGTGCAGAAGTATAAATACGAAATTTGGTTATATTTGATTAGATTAGATTTAACCAAACACAGCTTAGAGACCAATTTCTTCGGAGAACAGGGGACCTGACTCGAACATCAAAACCCATTCTTCAAACTAACGCAATCAACAAATATATCACATAAAACACTTGATTTAGCTTAAGGAAGTACCAATCTTAACATGCATTAAGCTAATAGATGAGTGTATGTACATCAACAAAGACGGTGGGCATGCAACAAATGAAGACGGAGCAACAAAGATGTTGGAGCGCCGAAGACGATGGGCGGTGCAGTAGGACAATGAACACAGTGGCAGCAGCGCGAGAGAGAAAGTGAAAGTGAAATTCATGCGCCGCGAAGTGAATATGTTTTGTGAAAGGAGCTAGTGACTGCTAAAATGGTGCCACTTTTTGGTAATGCCAAAGGGCGTCCTTTGGCACCCTATCAGGTCGGCCTTTGGAGCCCGATCTATATGGTAGGGCGCCTAAATCTGCAGGTTATGGCGCCTAAAGGTACGTGATCACTTTTTATAATTACAAAATTGCTATTACCTTCATTTTTTACTCCCTTTCTTAAAAAAAGGATGCGAATTTTAGTAGTAAAAACTATACTCTCTAGTAGTGTAAAGAGATGAAAGGCATCATGGAAATACATACAGATCGAGAATATGATATCTTGAAAAAGCATAAGCAATCTTAAACACCTACTGATTTCTTGATGCGACAATAATTCTACTTCCTTCCCTAAACCAACCACACACTTAAGTTAAATCTTCAACTACTATTGAATTATCCACATCATCAAGTATGAGAAGAATTTTTTTTTTTTTTTGCATTGAAGCCTACTTTTCTCAAAATTGGATTTGATGTCATAGATGTTAATGTCCTCATCTTTTTTTTCTGTAACTCATCTAAACTAATCCTTGCTAATTGCTCTTTGACGTTTTTGACAAAGGAGGAAGTATCAAATTGAGCTCTCAACTCTTGAAATATAGCTTTACCAGGTATGGTCTTACCAGCACCACCCATACCTCATATTCCGACAATGCGAGCCCTGCTTAGAAGCTTTTCAATATTTTCAATATGACGAGCAATGCCAACGAGTCCTTCAAGATGTGATGATGACTTACGGTTTAACTTGCTCAACTTGTCTTCTACAATCTCTTCAACAAGCTTGAATTCAGGTCTAGCATAAACATCAATCAAAAGAAAAGGCATATTTAATAGCACTACTACAAAGTATAGTTTTTACTACTGAAATTTGCGTCCTTTTTTAAAAAAGGAACTAAAAAAATGAAGGCAGTGGCATTTTTGAAATTATAAGAAAATAGACGGGCCTTTATGCGCCCTATATTCAATATAGGGCACATAAAAGCTGACTTTTGGCTCCCCTATATTAAATATAGGGCGTCAAAAGGTACTCTTTAATGCCTTATTCTGATGTAGGGCGCTAAAAAGTGCCTTTTAGTGCCCTACGTGGGGCGCCAAAGCCACCCTTTGATGTAGGGCACCAAAAAGGCTAAAATCACATTTTCCTCTAAGCACAGCCAGCACACACGACATCCTCCATTCCAAAAACTCCAGCCGCCACTGATCCTCTCTGCTTTCTCTCTCGACCAACGCCACTTCCATTCCCTATTCTGCTTCGTCCAGCCATCTCCATACCTCATTGCCGTAGAGAGATGAGATCTGGAGAGATGAGACGAGATCTCCATACCAGCGCCACTTCCATTCCCTGTTCTACTTCGTCCAGCCATCTCCATACCTCATTGCCGTAGAGAGACGAGATCTAGAGAGACGAGATTTGGATAGATGAGACGAGATCTCCATACTAGCGCCACTTCCATTCCCTGTTCTGCACCACTAACAGAGAGACGAGATCTGGAGAGACAGTAGCACCAGGTGCTATTCTCTGATTCCTCCACCAATTAGAACGTTCTTGTGTTCTTTTCACGGATTCTACTTTTTTATACAGTCTTTTCCTGAGCTATGAAGAACTAAAAGATTATTCATTGTTGGTATATGATAGAGTTCTAAATTTTGTTTGGGTTTTGGCTATCGTTTCTTTCCCAGTATGGCATGAAGTTCTAGTTTTTGTAATTTTGAATTCTTGACTTTTCTCTTTGAGCTTCTTTCCAACCTTCCTTAAAAAAATGAACTTTTGCATTCAAATTAGTTTGTTGAAGCTAATTGATAATTTATCAAACTGAAGTAATATCAGGCTCTGTAAGTTTAACGATTATATCATGAAGAATCTAAACTATGTTTCAATTTGCCAAATAGATGTGGCTGTCTAAGTTCCAGTCTATCAGCCAGAAAGCATTTTCTCTTCATTACTCTGTTGATCCGGTGGGGACTGCGATTATATAGTAAGGAGACGGCAAGTCTGTACCATTTACTGGCCAATGCAAATGTTAAGGTAAGGTTGATTATTTCTTTTCTTCTTTTTCTCCATGAAAAAAGATGCGACTTGGGTTTTTCTACTTTCTAAGAACAAGGACGTAGGTAATTGTCTGCCTTTTCACATGCACCCACATGTCCTTTTGCAGTGAACTATGGGAAAATTGCCATTCCCTTCTGCAACCTTCTGAAAGTTTGACTTGGGAAAATCGCCTTTGCTTGTTGCTTGCGAATATAATTGCACATGCGATTCTTATCATGCCAGATACAGCGAAAAGCTTCGTGCCGAACGTGAAAAGCTCTTTAAGAAGCTGAGGGTCATTGTCGATGTCGATAATTCTAGAGTGGGAGTGTCAGTGATAGAGTCCTATTAGATCTCTCTCACTCTCAGGGCGCCCTATTTTTCAAATATCAACTTTAAAAAAACACCTTACGGCGCCCTATCTTAATAGATAGGGCGCCGTAGGTTATGGCGCTCTATATTTTAAGATAGGGCATTGTAAGGTTACCTATAGCGTCTTTTATAATATAGGGCACATATACACCCCCTGAGAAAGGGCGCCAATTGAGTTAAAAATAGGGCGTAAAAAGTACTTTATATAGAAGGTATTTTATTGTGATTTTCAGTTTTCGCTGCTCGTACTGTTTTAAGTGACGCTGGTCTTTGAAGCCATCAATTTCGATTCACTTGCTTTTCAATCTTACTTTTGCATAATGTATTCCCTATTGACTTATTATATTATCTTGAATCATTTCATGTAGGTTGCTTCGTGATAAACATAAGGAGGAGGTGGCTTCGACTAAACTTCCTGCAGATGTTGGAGATGAGAATGGTGAGGTCACCATTGATGAGCGTAAAATTAGAATTAAGCCTTTGCCTAAACATAATATTGTAGAACCTCCTGAAGCTTCAGTTGATGTTCCTATCAGTGATGTTGGTTCGGTACGCAGGTTAGCTATTGTTTCAAGATTAGACTTTGCCTAAACACTTTGACTTCTTAATAGCTTCTTTGTGTCTGATTGAGAGGAGTTCTCTGAC